>JZLH01S0135181.1:10261-40287 GCA_001188425.1 Eucidaris tribuloides
TGTGCAAAAGCACTGGTATATAGAAGAATATCTCATTTAAGAACCTTTAGAAAAGTGTAGGAGCTAGAAATACAGTTTTAGTGGAATTATAGTAAATGTTTGACTCGGATTTGTTTTTTGGTCATACAGTTCCAAAAATTGTACAAGTGGTACTAGTCTATTTTTAGACAGTGCATTTACATGTAGGTCTCAGGCTCCATGGTGTAATACACTTGTACTGTACATGCAGATGACACTGCATTCCTTTCACTGTGTCTGATGCATTCCAACACAACATCTGGTACATGTATTTCTGGTATTACGTAAGTACTGTAATCAGCCTGATATACCCACGGACCTACTGTTTGTCCATGAAATAAAGTGAGATTTGGAATAGTGTGCCCAGAACATACACTACACAACTATTGGTTTCTTGTGCATTTTTAAAAATGTAGGTGATTTCTGATCTTCAGATTTCACAAGCAAGTACTGTTTAAATATCATAAAGGCATAAATAATGTTTTGCTGTATTATGGGAGGGTTGCAAATGAGATCCGTTACCTTTAATGACCGAGTCCGTTATAATATGGCAACCCGTTATGTTTCGTAACTTTAATCTACTTCTCAGTTCTTCCATCGAAATTGGTTCTTCTTTTCAGGTTTGGTCGAAGAGTAAAGAAAGGCAAGCCTGTACCAAGTGTAAATGAGGACATTTCTAAGATGTCAGCGTTGGGCGGAATTCAACTAGAAATTCAAAAAAAAGTGAATCATATTATTGAACACTTACTTTCACACGTAGGAAGACGACCCGAGAGTGTGCCGTCAGCCTGACACGATATACTAGGATTTCCGGTAAGGTTGTAGCCCGTGCTACACTCAAAAATGCAATCAGTGTTGTAAACAATACTCGACCCCCCTTGACAACTGTTATTCACCGATGATGAAAGTTGAGGCGGAAATACTGGAACAGGACAAGTAACCTCTGTGGAGAAAAAAATATGAAAAAGTGTAATGCAACTCATAATAATCAAAATTCGTTTCTTTGTCTTAGCATGACCTGATTGTCCAATTTAAGTATGTCGTACGAAATTTGTGTTATTGTGCTAAGTGCATGTAATAAATTCATCTGCAAAATTAAGAGAAGACTTTGCTAGGACGAGCGTTACGCCTGGAAGCATAACATTATTAAATTTACCGACGTGGGCCCAATTTTACAGCGGAAAATTTCAGTGGATGGGTGGCAAACTTCGGCAGCATCATACGAGGTTATGAATGCAAATAAAGCGTAATGTTCCTCATGCCTAAGGTTTGCTATTAACAGCACACAAATTTCCTACTTATCTGTATCTGAAGGCTCATTATTGGAAAAATGAAAAAGGTTTTGTTAATTCGAATTGCGTAGTACTTGACAAATCTGAATAACGAACCCTCAGAATAACGAACAACTAAAACCTTCACATAGTCTTGACAGGTTGACATTGTGAATGGTGATAGGGTCACGTGACATGCCGTGATATGCCACGGGGCCTTTTTCCTCTCTATCTTATTCAGATAAGTTGTACTTAGTTAGGAACGATTGATTGTGTAATAGAGTCATTCCGCGAGCCATCACTGCAATTGTAGTGTCTCCCTTTTTTGAATATCACAAAAATTTTGAAATCCTTGATTTGATAGTAAATGCAATATTTGTCTTACTGGGCCAGTACAACAAAACATTGGAGCAAACTGATTATACTGGAAAAGCCCCTATGTAGGACCCTTTGCTGATGTAAACTCATAATAAAGTCTATATAAAGCATGCATTTATAGTAGCCTGGTAAAATAATATCATAAAGGTAATATCTGTTGGTCCGAATGAGTGCATACAACACAGATGGCACCGATTTGACACAAAACCAAGACAGAACAACAGTCAAAGCCTTGCGCTAGTCCTGCTAACTCTATGACTAATAGACGAAAGACTGTTGTTACAGGCCATTTTGCGTACATTGACAATGAATGGACTGGGCCTTGTTTGAAATATGAAGGTGTGTTCACTCATGTTGCCAATATCATCAGACATGCATATGTCGATTCTTCATCCGTATCAATTCCTGCAAAGTGACATGAGAACAACTTTTTTTAGAGCGCAGTTGGGCGCTTTGTTGTTCTCATTAATAGACAAGTGTTATACACCAGTTAGTACCATTACCTTGACATGTTGGAATATCAGAAGATAATTGTCCGTCCGCTTGGCAAGTCACGGAGGTGCTTCCAATGAGGTCATAGCCAACATCACAGGCAAATGAACAATTGGTACTGTATGTAATATTTGAACTTTCGTTGCAGTTATTTTCCGGAACAAACAGACGCTGAGGAAAGGATGGCACTGGGCAAGTAACGACTAAAAGACAGAAAGATATACACATGTTACAATAGTGAAACCCTAGTAGCTTCTTCAAGATAATACAATCAATTTTGCCGCGAGGTGAACCATTCACATCTGTCGCCATTTTTTGTTGATCTACTGGCTTGCAATTCTGCTTCTAAAATGTTTCGGGCAGGACAAAATGTGTCTTGTCATCGTCGGCTTCCAGCCGACCTCCCCCTGCCTGTCAGATGTTGTTAGGCTTGTAGTTTGCCTAGTATTTTTGGCAGCCAAAGTTTTCCTGACGGATTTTGTTCCCTAAGATTTTGCCCTGGCGCCGCCCCAGGATCAACGAACACCGATATTATTACAAAAAGCAAACCCTCAGCAAACACAATAGACGCATTTCCCCATTTGTCAATTTGCTATCATGGGAAGATGTGAACCTATTGTACCTCTAAAGTTCTTTTACAATCAAACAAATAATTGAAGTCCCAGGCTAACAATGACCACAGTTAAAAAAAATGTGAGCTTCATAATCTTCCATGTTCTAAGTGTCTTTGATAAGGTCTAAAAATAAACCCTTAAAAAATTGTTATTCGAAATTATTTAGTGTTTTAAAAAAGTGAAAAACTATGTCCAACTCCTGCTCAAAATAACCGGATTCCCCATCCCTATTTCCTCCCATACATTTACCGTGTGTAGATGAAGGGTATCTATCTTATACTCCACCGCAGTGGAAATTGTGTATTTATGCATATTTTGCAAGTGGCAGCATAACTTTCCAAACTTTGGTATTCTAGGGCGTTTATTTGTCCATTCAAACACTGCTATGTCGCTCAGATAGCAAAGTTTGACAATTTATTTTAATTGAACCTTCACAATATTAGCCTGTGTCTACAAGCAATAACTCATCATTAATATTCGTCGTTGATATACTACTCTAACAAACTATATGGGACTAAATCGCTTAGATATTACTATTCATGACGTAAAGGTACTTACCTACACACTGGGGTAAAGCATCGGACAGGAGTCCACTTTCGAGACAAGTAAGCTTCTGATTACCGATCAGGTTGTATCCAGTGGCACAGCCGTAAGTACAAACCGTGTTATAGTCGACAACATCTACATCAGCGCAACTCCCGAATGGTGACGTCATATCAGAAGGATTCGAGGCTGGTAGAGGACACGTGACCACTGCATAGGAAGAAACGATTTGATTATACGTCACGAGATTTGATAAATATTAAACACGCAGCACAAGTATGCTATTATGAAGTTTTAACCACATATACTTATAACAACTCTGACATATACATGTAACATATGCTCATTGCGACCAAATTGCATTTCCATTAATTCCATATTACCTTATCCTTATTGCCCTGTACTCGTTAATAGATCAAGTGTTTTGGTTGTAGAGTCCATTTCCTTTGAGGTTGAATCTGTTTATACACAAATTTTGCTTTTCTTCTTTCCTCTTGAATTCCCGTGGACGTGTAAATATGTGATTGCGTACCAGTTGTTGGGTATTTTGTCTAATTCAGTTAATTAAATCGAACTAAGTAGAACTCTTAGATCACAAACAAAAATATTTCTAATTCACTTTAAAAAAATCGAACGAAGTAGAACTCTTAGATCATTAAGCGTTCAAAAATTGAAAAGTTGCATTTGTACAGAATTGGATAATTTGTGCGGGGCTAACGGTTGGGGCTTAAAACAAAGTTGTTTTAGCAGATGGCGGGTATTTAACAATTTTGCATCTGTATTATCTAAGATATCGTTTTATTAATGGTTATCTATAATGAGTTACAAAATGTGTAAAGGCCTCTGAACAGTGGTGAGGTTCGGAATTCATTTAACTAGTATAATCGTAGGACTAAGGTTTGAAACCAAGTTGTTATATCCAGTCCGTGACATACCTTCACAAGTTGGCAGAGTCTGCGAGAAAGATCCGTTTTCGAGGCATGTGAGTAACGAACTTCCAGTCAGAGTATACCCCGTATCACAGTCAAATGAGCACGTATTGTTATACGTTATATTCGACCCTTCATTACACGCATCCATTGTTGTCGATAAACGGGGTGTAAACTCGGGTAGAAGACAGCGAACAACTGCAGTACGGAAAGAAGGAAACATTTTTCGAAATCGAAAGGGAAAATTACAATTTTTATCATGCCCACAAACTAACTAGTACCCGAATCATTATTTCATGATGTGTTTGTGCAACATACATCTAAGTCAGTTTAAAGACAATACCCCAATGTCTTATGAGCAGGACCAATGTCTAGTGGATCATGAATGCACGACATTTTGGTATGTATTTTTTCTATGATTTATGCTTCATAAATGTAGAATTCATTTTAAATTTCTTTTTTTCTTTTTTGAACTTTGAACAACACGGATTGCCTTGAATTTGATTTGAATAAAATGATATATCTTTGTTGTACACGATAGATCTTTAATGTATTAGATTTGATTAAGTATACCACATCAAGATGCAATTTCACAATGCATTTTAGAGCAGAAGTTGTTCTTCTGTGCTCTCGTATACTTTATATTGATTAAATCCTTCGTTTGAGTCTATCGGATAAACTTCAAAATAAAGGTGACGTATAGGAATAAAGAAAAGGGTTATGAGAAATCTACCACCGTACAATTACCCCCAGGACAATTACCCCTTACCCAATTACACAAGTACAGCATTGGTAATTATCCCCAAGGTTAACTTACCCCAGAACATTCCCCTCCTAAGGTAATTATCCCCAGGATAAAAGTCGTTTTGTGGATTGTCCTATTGGGTAATCGTCCCGGGTGGTACTTGTCCTCGAAGGAAATTGTTCTGAGGGGTAATTTTCCAGGGGGTAATTGTCCTTGAGGAGTAATTGTCCTGCTGGTAATCATACGAAGTGTATTATTGTCCAAGAGTTAATTGTCCGGATACAAATAAAAGGTGTGATTGATTGGCAATTATACACTCACTGTCGCATTGTGGAAAATCGTTAGAGAAAGTTCCATCTGCTTGGCAATTGAGAGTCTCATTTCCGGTCAAGTTGTAACCCACCTCGCATGAAAAGGAACAGTTAGTGTTGTACACCACATTACTCCCTTCCACACAGGTATCCCCAACCGAAGACAGCCGAGGTGGTAGTGCCGGCAAGGTACAATTCACCCCTAAGGGAGATATAGAGAAATAAATGTAATGATTTTCAACGGTAACTGGTTTAATAAAGGCGCAAATTGTCTTATTAGGTCATTCACTTGGTGATTTTATTTTTCCGATTGATTACAACTAGTGAGAAAGTTTTTTTTTTCATTTTTGGAAAACTTCACGATGAAATTTTAAGTACACGATCTATTTATGTATTGCATAATGGTTTTGTAATTCTTAAGTACATTTATGTGACATACAGTTGAAAGGAGAAAATAGATTAAATGGCGTAAAATGAAAGGGGTTTAATTATTATTTTATTATTAAGTTACATGTGGAGAAGCTTCAAGCCTTAATGTAAATAGTTGTGATTATAAAGAGTTCCTTTGCAAAAGGTGTTAGTGCCTGTGGCGAAAATGCATTTTTCGTTCCAGTTTGTACACGCGCCTTTGTAAAAATAACAGTAAAGTTTACAATGTTTCGAAATCGCTTGTGTAATTTATCTTCAAGCTTTTTGTCTACAGCTCGATAACTCGTGTTTGGCGGAAAATGGAATTAGCACCTTTTAAAAAAGAAACTCTTCATATATTCACAGAAAGGGAAAGAAAATAAAACAGACACAGCAACAACGAACAGCTGTAGCTAGTATGATTTTTTTTTATTGTACCTTCACAAGAAGGGACATCTTCAGAGAGCGAGCCACCAGAAAGGCATGTCATCGTCGAAACCCCTACGACGTCAAACCCGACATCACATACGAAGGAGCACTCAGTGTTGTAATCGATCATGGATCCTGGGTTACATTGGTCTGACGTCGGCGACAAGAACCGAGGTAACTCCGGAATTGAACATGTTGTCACTATGGTGAGAAAAACATGTGTATATTTATATTGCTGATGTGAAACAAACTGAAATCATACTTTAGGACTAATATGATTGTTCAAAACTCATTATAAACAATACGAAAACTTCTGACAATTTGGTAAGGAGATCTAAAAATAAAGTTTAGTATTCTGGTGCTGCTCATGGAATGAAATATTCGTTCTAGATAATCGCAAATGCTTAACCCAGAAAAAAAAAGAAGAAAACAAAATTACGAGCTCGTACTCAAACAGGCTTTTGCTGCAAAATTTATGATTCTGTTCTTTCACGTTGCGATGCAACAAACCATAAGAGGTCACAACTCGGACAATGATTAAATAGAATCTCCGTCTATGTTATATGCGACAAAATATATTCCATATGCATTAAACGTATTCAGGAATGAAGTTTTAGGTAAGGCTCTTCAACCCAATATAAACGTGGCTATTACACCCATCACTTAGGAATTGCTGCTCTTAAATGTCTCACTAAAATGTGCATATACATGCGTTAAGTATTTTAGATATCAAAAGGGCATTAGTGACAAATTCTACTAACTTCGAAGTGCCTTAATATATTGCTACAGCGAACTACGTTTTTCTGTTTTACCTTCAATGATCACAACAAAAGAACAGTTCGCCGTATTCCCAGCCTGGTCTGTAATATTGCACATAACATCAGAATTTCCAGCAGGGAATGTTTCCCCTGATAACATGTTACACGTCATGACTGGCGATGCGTCGACGTTGTCGGTAGCATTGATTTGGAATGTGACGACTGTCGAGTTCGTGTTCCCCGGTATCTGTATCATAATGTCACTGGGACACTCTACTTCCGGTGCTTCTTGATCTGAACAAAATTAATGTGAGCATGTGACTCGTTGAATTCACAAACATGGCAAAAATAAATTTATGCCTGTCATTACATATATTGATCTTCATAAAACGAAGTGTTTGTCGTGTTAGCCATTAAATTCGAAATTGAAGTCTGCTCAATAATTTGTTTTTTAATTGTTTTTTCCAACGATATATATTTCCAATCAATCAATCCATCAATCAATAATAAAAAGAAATACTTGCATCGCTGGATCGGGTTTAGGGCTAATAACATTTATGTATTGTTAAAAGAATATATTTCACCTTCTACAGTTAACAACCATATTTTAACAGACTATGGCAGCAGACAGACAAATTTGACATGTTTGCATACTGTCGGATGCATGAATGTATATTTTTTACAACCTAGACAGAATATACATAGAATTTTAGAAATATGCCTTTTGTAACACTAGTTTTCACAATGGAACTATCAATTAACGCCTCGTAGCTGAAGTTTATTAACTTATCCTGCTAACACTTTCCAGAAAACTGGTATCACCCGACATTGAAACGTGAAGTGACTGTTTTTCCATGGATTTTGAAAAAAAAATCAAATCTTGTCAGGTAACATGATGTCAAATTACTTTCTTTTTCCCATAAAATACTTAATACTAAAAATGCAAACACCTGAACACATAACTTCTTTCTACAGCTTTGAACCGAATAGATGCTGTTATTGAGTTTCTTTTGCGATGCAGATGTATTTTTTTTATCATTCTTTTATGAATATAAGCGTTGTATACAGTTTATTGGTAATCATTGCATACCTTCAATTGTCACAGTAAATTCACATGTCTCCGGATTACCCGACTGATCCACGGCTGTGCATGTCACACTAGTTACCCCAACATCAAACACGTCAGCACTCGATCTCGAGCACACGATATTGGGTGACTGATCGACATTATCGATAACACTAGGATCGATCATAAGCGATGAAGACGAGTTTTGTCCTGGATCGGTACGGCCAATAAGGTTGTCGCAGACTAACACAGGATTTTCCGTATCTGTAATGAATAGCAACGTAAATTCAAAGTCGGGGTAAATTTGTCTTAAGAAACACACAAATTTATAATGTTTTATGGTGGGTCAAAAACCCTTTTTTGTGATATTCTATACATCATTTATATCGTTTAATTTATTCTATTAAGAATGTCTGAAAGGTATGTTCTATCCAAACGATATTAAAAAACACATTCATCTTCCACCTTCTTGACCAATTTCTTTCCCTCACGAATCGGCACAATTATTCCGAATACATCTTAGTGGCACGATAATCGGAAATGAAATGTCAGGGGAAGAAGTAAAGAGAACGATTGGCAAGGCTAAGGCAAAGTTCTGGGAATTAAAAGGGAATTAAAAGAATTCCTGAGACGTAATATCAGGGTTAAATTGATTTTCAAAGTTCGTTCGTGTTTTGTTTTATCTGCGGTTGCCTATGCGTGGGGGCATGGTAGGCCTAAGTACCAATACGGTGCCTCAGAGCAATGATGAAAAAATGGAAAGATAAAGTTACTAACAATGAAGGGCTGGAAAGATTTGGTTCCCAAGGAACCTTGCTGCATGATCTCATGAAACGCAAACTGAGTTAGGCAGGGCATGTACTGGGTAGCATAAGTGATTGTTTTCCAATTTGTTACAGGATTAATGGGAAAACAGAAAAAAAGTAGAGCGATGACATTAAGATGTGGACGTCTGTATTATCACATGAGGATGCCAAGAGAACCGCGGAATATTGAGCAGTATGGAGGAGAGCTATGGTGGCCAACCTTCGTTCCGAAGTGGGCACAATAAAGATGATAACGATTCCACACAAAAAATCAGTCAGCTGTTCTAGACACGTCAAGGTGGCAAGACATTTCTGACAAAGAACAGAGACAAAAGATGTTGCGGCGCGTAATAAGCGTTCGTGACCTGAAAGCATATATCTTACACATGATTATATCAGCATATTTAGGTCTGTGACTAGCGTAACGTTGATCATCTTGAAAGTAGGAACTGAGACATTAAAGGCTTTGGATGTCACTGACCTGTGATAATGACTAGGAAAGTGCAATTGTCCGCATTATTATCACTATCCACAACGGTGCACGTGACCGTCGTCTCCCCGAACGTAAATGTGCTCCCTGAAGGTGGCGTACACGTGGCATTCGGTGATTCATCTACGTTGTCGGTGGCACCCATCGAAAACTCAACAGAGGCAGAATTGGAATTGGCAGCCGTTGGGAGATTCACATTATTAGGACACATGGGTGCCTCACGATCTATAATTTGGAAATATGGCCAGGCAATATAATTCAAAGTGGGACAAATAATAACAAACTGTATTTTTATTATTTGTTTCGATGAAACGACAAAAAAATAAGTGCACAATTTCTGCCGCATTGTAAAAAATTACCGTATTTTTCACGGGGATACCGTACAAATAATAACGGTTATTCCAATGTAATTTTTTCAGTACACCAAATTCTACCGTGAAAAACTACTTACGGCAAAAAACCCTGTAAAAAATACAATAAATCGAAAATTTTACATTGAAATTCCTGGCAGCAAGTTGCCAAAAATTTATCATCAAAGTGTTTTACGTTGAATCGAACAGGATTTTGTTTAATTGTATATAAATAACCAATAAAGGATAAATGAATATAATAACCAGGAAAAAAAGGACAGAGAGTAAAGGAAATTACAAGATACCTTGTACGATAACCAAGAAAGTACAATTGCCAGTGTTTCCAGCCGTATCGGTCGCTTGACAAGTGACCATCGTATTTCCAAGAGGGTACACATAACTACTGACATGAGAGCAAGAAGGGATAGGCGAGGCATCCACATTATCTGTACTGGAGACTCCGGTGATATTGACCACACAGGTATTCGTTAGCGGGTCTGTTGCAACGATGATATTTGGACAAAGTAATGAAGGCGCTTCACGATCTATGTACAATAGAAGACGTAGTAAAAATGAAGGAGATAATAATTAACAAATAATATTTATAAATAATAAATAAGTAACGTTTTTAAAAGGATTCTAAAAAAATTTTAACATCTCAAAATCAATTTACCCATATAGTTCAGTAGAAACATAGGGACAAAGGGAACGTGCACATAATTAGAAAATACAATTCAACAGGGATTTTTACCTCATGTGCACATGAAGAAACTGAATTAAGTTTCTTCAGTATACGTACCAATGATAGTGATGTTGAACACACACGATGCAGAGTTTCCACTACCATCAACAGCGGTGTATCTGATCTCTGCTGTTCCAAGCGGGAAGGTGTCTCCAGGATCGTGGCTTGATGTTGTCGTCACGATGCCAGAGTTGTCCGATACAGAAGGAACAGTCCAACTAACGTTCCTTGTAGAAACACCATCGTCGGTGGGGTCCACTAGGCTACTTGGACACTGGCTGAATACTGGACGTTCGTCATCTGTTTAAAGCGAAGAAAAATATGAAATCGCAAAATCACGACAGTAATACCAAAAGAGAGGAGCATAAATAAATCTGAATTACAAGATATCCAATCATGTTTTTGCTTAAAGCTTGGGTTCTATTTTGTCCAACGAAATTTTTAAAGACAATTCATTCCGGTATTTATGTTGTAAATGCTATGGCGGCACGGGTGTGGTATTAACCCCTTGGGGACGACGGGCTTGTACAGAAGCCCAGTACATTGCACATTCAGAGACGACGGGCTTCTACAGAAGCCCAGAATATATTACAAAATTTTCGGTAAAACACTGGATAAACGGTAGAGTTTCATTACTTAATGCGTCTGTCCCCGAAATTACACATTTTTTACTAGTATAAAATAAGAAAATAAATATTGTGAGAGGAATTTTATCAGAATACATGGGTTTATATTCCCTTCAAAGTCAAACACATGCAAATCGCGTCGTCTCTCAATGAACAACAGTGCTGTATAGCATCGAGCCCAAGGGGTTAAAATAGAACTTAAAAAGCAGGCCAAGCTGAAATTTTGCTTATTGATGTAAGTAATTTTCGTTATTTTTCCTGTTCTCCGTGAGAATTTGATGACCTTACAGCATACCTTCAACGGTCACTACAAATGTACAGTTTGCTGAATTTCCCGCGTCATCGTCAAACACGCATCCCACAACATGTTGTCCAGTGGGGAAAGTATCTCCCGATGAAGAGTTACATGAAATGTTGGGTGATGTGTCGACATTGTCGGTTGCATTCACTAAGAACGTTACTGTCGCCGAATCTCGTCCACTCGCTGTTGGCACTATGATCGTAGTTGGACACGCCGGAACGGGTTCTTCCAGATCTGTCATAAAACGTAATTACTTACTGATAATTCCACGATTAAAAAAAAAATCGCTTGATAGAGTGCAGTAACAAATGAGCAATGAGTTTTAAAAACGTTTTGCTCTAAAAGCAACACACGGAAAGTAAGCTGCTTGTGATTACAGCTGCATGTTGTAGGCAACTTTCATTGGTCGGGGAATGTGTTGTTTTTAATTAATGTTTAATGCTTCAACCATCCTTTGATTTTTTTCTGGGTAACTGCCACCCCCTTCTGTGGACTTTCTCAAACAAAACTGATTCCTTTACGCAAATGCATCAAAGTGAAAGGCAACTGGAACAAATCGTCGTGCGGCTGGAAGAAGGTCGTTTGCAAATGCTGTAAGCAGAAGGGCGTTAACAGTAAATTGCCTCTAATTTGAAAACCATAGGCTTATTCATTATTTTCGCCTTACGTACGGATAGAAGGATATAAACGATTACAATACTTTGATAATATGTGAATAAGCCTATGGTTGTCACGTTACAAGCAATATACTGTTACGCCCTTCTCTTAGAACATTTGCTAACTCCCTTCTGCCAGCCGGACTGTTAACGCCCTTCTGCTTAGAGCATTTGCTAAAGCCCTTCTGCCAGCTGCACGACGGAATATGCAAGAAACCAATGACACATCTCAAGAGTTAACGTAGTAATGTTCAATGAAACGTTTACCTTGAACTGAAACCAAAAATGTACACATATCCACATTTCCAGACTGGTCGACAGCAGTACAATTAACGTTAGTAACTCCTAGATCGAAAACGTCAAATGAAGTATGTGAACAAGAGATCTCAGGAGAAGGATCGACGTTATCGATAGCCATGGGGTCAACTACCACCATTGATGAAGTGTTTAGACCCACGTCGGTTGGTGCGGCGATATGAGAACATTTTAAAACTGGTTCTTGGCGATCTGACAAAAAAAAGTTACCATTGTTAAGGTAAAAGGCACAAGTGGTTCTCGAACCACAAGTCTCGCTCTGTTATAAGCGTCAGAAAATGAGGCATGCACTTTAATTGGGTATTCGAGCAAAATGCTGGGGGGGGGGCAGAGCCTTAAAACTATGACACATATAATTTGTTCGTAGAATACTTCTTGACTCGAAGACTGTTTTGCGTTCTGGGCAGTGGTTCTTCTGGCCGAAGATTTGGTGGTCCTTACGACAATCCCGATGGAAAGTGACCCATAGATGACCCCTGCATGACCCCCGCATGACCTTTTAGAACCTGCGCATTGTCTGCAATTCAGGTCAGTGGTTCTTCGGAACAAAGTTAGGTGGTCCTAGCCACATTCCTATGACCAATTACCTTTAGATGACCCTGCATGACCCTGCATGGACCTTGAGACCTGGGCATTGTTCTGCATTCAGGTCAGTGGTTCTATCGCGACCAAGTAGGTCGGTCCTAGCACTTTTCGCGTATGACAAGCGACTTTAGATGACCCCAGATGGACCTGCAGTGACCTTGACCTAGGGCATGTTGCATTCAGTTAGTGGTTCTTCTGACAAGTAGGTGGTCCTAGTACATTCCTATGACAATGACCTCTAGATGACACAGGCATGACCCCTGCATGACCTTTGACCACCAATTACCCTTAGTCCGCACCCACGATCATGTTACCAGTTTGGTCTTGAATTTGGCAACACTTTCCAATTGACAGTCATTTAACCAAAATGAGCGGACATACTACATACTACATACATACAGAAAAGTGATTTCATGGTCTCTTCCTGAACACGTCCAGGCGAGACAAAAATAATTTCGAACAAGTTACAGAATGAACGTTTCTTGCTTAAGTGCACTGAGCCTCCATGACGTTTGGGATGATGTTATATGGAAATCATCATCTAGTACAGAAATGTAAAGATATGTATAGATATATAATCTTTGCTCCAATTAATTTTATTCACTGTTAAATCATACTTTTCATAAATATGCCCATGAGAATGATCTTAAAATGTAGTTCAATCGATGAACAAAATTCGGATCACTTACCGATAATGTTGACAAGGACTGTACAGTTATCCATGTTACCACTGTCATCATCTACCACACACGTCACGTTTGTTTCTCCAAATTCAAAGATACTTCCTGATGTTGGCATACAAGATGCAGTCGGCATTGAATCGACGTTATCAGTGAAATCCATAGAGAAAGTGACGGTGGTATTATCCGAATCTGTGTCTGTCGGCAATGTCATTGGATCCGGACACATTGGCGGTTCGCGATCTGAAAGATTCAATAGTCAAGTTGATTATATACATCAAGAAAAAAAAACTCCTTCACACAATTTATGTCTCATAAATGAGCAGCATTTTCTTTTTGTCCATTTAATCTCAATCACTGGTCTTTTCATTCTTACATCACTGCGAACAGACAATTAGAAGTAATACTATCAAAAACTCATTTGCACAAGCAAAGTTGAAAATGCAACAGCCATATTTTGAGTGCATTCAGGATATCCATGAGATTAAAGCCTGTTATCAAAAAATCTACAGGTGTTGGACAAAAGCTTGTCAGTTGAATAATACAAGGTTGGTAGATGCTTAAAGGTATTGTATAACAATGTTTTCAGTTTAAAAAATCTGAGCTGCATGATTCCTCATGCTACCAGTGTCTCTGACATGGTCTAAAAATGAAGCCCTGAAAAAATTACAGTTTAAAATGATCATTAAGTGCTTTAAAAATAAAAATCGTTGAGAGACCATTCCAGCTTTCCCCCATAGACTGTTGTGTTGCAGAATTTCCTATCGCCTGATAGGAAATTAATGTGCCAATTTGTATCTGCACATATTGTACTAGTGACAGCATAACTGTCCAAACTTTTGTGTTCTATGGTGTTTATTTGTCCATTCAAACACTGTCAGATATGTCAGATAGCAAACTTCAACATTTTTTTAAACCGGCCTCTAGTCAGTTAGGCGTAACATCGGAATACCGTTCTTCTGAAAAAGTCTGAATAAGAATGATATTCGGCTGTTTTCGAGCACACGCCGTAGATGGAGTAAACTTTGCGATCGCGCTGCATAGACGTGTCCAAGTCTTTTTATTGATAACTGAGTAATGCGTTCAGAATAATAGATCAACAAGACTTACGAAGCAGCAGTCGCTTGCGCTCGGGTGAATGAACTAATTATCTCATGATAACACGTCATCCTGGATAACATAGATCTAGATCTAGTTACACACATAGATGCACACGCACACAAACGTACCTGTTGATTTACACACCATCACCAATCCCAATGCGTGGGTCTATGACTATGTGCAAAGTTATGCTGGCGTGCAGTTGGTTTGCACATTGATAACGACATTGTCCATCTGTCTTCCGCCGTTTCATGTTATTTGTCTGTACTTGTCACCACTGTCTAACACATGTAGAAGATTACCATTAGTCGTCCAGTAGAGGCACAAAAGAATCAAACAACCCAAAAATATCTCATAATACGTTCCTCGCCAACATACCATGCCGAACTCGCGATATTCGACAGAACGCCTGTATGTTACGTCTAAAAAGGACCGTTTCATCCAAATCATTTAAAATGTTTTAGCTTAATGACGTATTCCAGCATAAGTTCTCAAATTGTCAAGGCTCAATTTCTTTAATATTTTCGTAGAACGTGCTTCATACACTTCTTTTGATTCACGCGAATTTTCTAAGAAATTGAGCCTTGACAATTTCTGTAGTAATTTTTTTAAAAATGGTATTGCAGAAAAGAAAATTGCAGGCCATAGGTATAACACGCAAGGCATCGTGATGCATGATGGGACTAAGGTTAATGTATTATTCATTAACTCGAAAAAGAGTGGAATACCGCTATTCTCAAAAAGATTGATATTCCGCTCTTACGCCTAACTGCTAGTGTTATATAGTGTCTTTAAAGTTTTCTTCTAAAAAAAAAAAGTCCTATTTTATTTTCTTTCACATGGTACCTCATGGGGTTGAGCGATGCATGATTGAGAAAAGACAACTCGAAAGGAAACCTGCTTTCAGAAACATTCCAAAATGCATTTAACTCTGACGTATGTAGCGGGCAGCCAACAACCAGGACAGAACGTCTATTGTTGTGCTCCAAGCAAACCATTCCTCAAAAGCGGTCATTTGCAAACCGTTTATTAAGTTTGTTTTCAATTGCTGCAAATGCATTAATTCGTAAAATCATGCAAAGACATGAGTGTTTTCAATTGCATAATTTTTCTGTTTCTATGCATTAAGGGTCAGACTCGGGTAAAAAGAAAAATATGAAAGTTTATGTCATTCTTCGCTTTTGTTTGCAAATAACTACATTTACTGCCCTAAGCAATTACTCAGCGTTGGATCTTATGCGTGCAAATGACGTCTTTGGTAGCATCACTTGCCATCTTTTCAATTCAATCATGCGTGAATGATGAATAATGTGTGAATCAAAATAATGACAGAAGGGAAATCGAGCTTGACATATGTGTTTACTTCTTCAAGGAAATTATTCGTTGTATGACAGAAGATTTTTTTTTTGCTATAAAATCTTGTTTCGTTTACTCTTGGACACGCGGTATTGTATAACCCGTTATATTCTTCGTTCGCATAACCACACAAGGCGCCGTCCCAAAGCCACAAAAACCTTCATTAGTTCGCGTGCTTCATTCACATTTCCATCACTATACCGTACCGTAAACACATTCAGGTGCATTTGTTAAAACATTGATTACACAGCCACAAATAATCTTGACACCGGTGCAATAGCGGCTTGCCCAACTGGATTCACCACGGGTGCATGGAATAAGTGTGATGTAAGAAAACTTTACAAAAGGTGATAAAAGTGGTGATCACTGCAACTTGAAGAACACGATAGTAGGTTGAAAAAGGATCAAAAGATACTTGTGATGCAGGTATTTTTCTGAGAAGTTACGGACATAAAAAGGAGTATTCTTGTCTAAATTTATATTGTTCACATACATGTACCTTCAACTCGCACGATAAATGAGCAATTGGCAGGGTTTCCAGCCTGGTCAGTCGACATACACAAAACAAGAGTATCCCCAACGAAGAAAGTATCACCAGACATGCCAGATGACGAGTTACAAGAAATCTCAAGCACATCGTCTACGTTGTCAAAAGCATTTACTAAAAACGTGACATTGGAAGAGTTCGTTCCCGTGACTGTTGGTACCGTGATGTTTACTGGACACTCCAGAACTGGCGCCTCGTTATCTGAACGAGTTAAGAAAATGAAATGGTTACAGGTCGTTATATGCTATAATCCGAAAACACATTTCAGTTTAATGATAACGGGCAATTTTTCAACAGATGGTCATTTGGGCAGAAAGCCTTAGATTCTTAGTCTGGTATGCTGTATAAGATGTAAGATGTTTGAACGTAGGCTTTTCGTCTAGCAGACTCACCGGCCTTCAGTCAACTCTACGGCCAGCCATTGTTGTCAATTTGTTTGTTTTTGATTCTATTGAGATTTGACATTCGTAAAACATTGTTTCAATATGTCAACATGTGGTTCAAGACATCTACCATACATCCTTTCACCATTTCCCATTTTTTGTGTATGGTATTTATACTGCAGTGTCACCATTCATGTCAAATTTGCATGCCATTATTCAGGCAATATGTTTATATCATCTGTCTATTCACTATCTCTCCTTGTTTCATTTCTTATATTGTTTATATCATCTTTGACGTATCTACTGTCTTACTGAAATAAAGGAATTTCAATCACCTACTGCGCAAAACAGATATCACGCCAATGTCCGTGCTTTTCGGTCTATCGGATTTCGGGGGGGGGGGGGGTTGCCACATTTGAATTACTCTTCCTTGGATCTTCAGTGGTTCGGACTGTTGGTATATTGAGATATCTCATCCCCATGGGGCCTGTGATAAATCGGTCGATAGCGAATTCCTTCCCCGAATGTTTAGATTTGTAAATTAACTAGGACTTTCCATAACAAAGTTAAAGTAATTGTAAAACGAACATTGAAAGCAAGGAACAATCTATTATTCTACATTCTGAATTTCATTGAATCACGTACCTTCAACCGAAACCAACAATTCACACATATCCATATTGCCAGATTGGTCGACAGCAGTGCAATTAACGTTAGTAACTCCCAAATCGAAGACGTCGGATGAGTTGTGTGAACAAGTTATCTCGGGAGAGGAATCAACATTATCGGTAGCGGAAGTGTTAATGACAACTAACGATGACGTATTTACACCCATGTCCGTCGATACAGAGATGTTAGGACATGTCAATACTGGATTTTGGCGATCTGAAAAAAAAAAATCGTCGGTGAAAGTTATGTGACTTAAAAAAAATTGTAGAATTAAAGTTCCTTGCCCAAGGACACTATCTGCAACTGTAGAGACGACAATAACTGAAAAAGGAAATCCAGTATTTACCCACATCCCAAATGGGATAGTTTCATTGGAAATACTGTACGTTCTTTCGTTCGTTTGGCTTTTATCCACTACTTGCACTTTTCCTGTACATGTGCTAATTTGGATAACTGTGGTAAAAGGGGGCATTTTTGTCCAAGTTTGAACACGTGCCAGTGGAATAACGAAAATAGAATATTCGATATTCCTATCTGCTTGGGTCACTTAGCTTCAAGTGTGTTGTCTAGGTAAGTAAACATCATTTAAAGTATTTTAAGGAATATTCCGAACCACAAGTTCCAAACCACTAATACGAAACAATGAATTTTGATAACTTTTGATGTCAAAAACTGGACAATAATCTAGAACGGACAAAGTAATGTCCGGAAACCCACCTGGTTCATTTATTAAATCACGCATAAGATCAACAACACTCCAGATAATTATATATTTCTTTACTGTTACTGTCCCCTCTTTACATGCAGTCCTTTTACCCAGAGATCAACACATGCCAACAGATCACATTCATTTACCTGTAATATTGACAAGGAAAGTACAGTTATCCATGTTACCGCTGCTATCATCTACCATACACATCACATTTGTTTCTCCAAATTCAAAGATGCTTCCTGATGCTGGCATACAAGTGACGATCAGCATCGAATCGATGTTATCGGTAAACTTCATAGAGAAACTGACGGTGATATTATTTGAATCGGGATCTGTCGGCAACGTTATAGGATCTGGGCAGCTTGGCGATTCCCGGTCTAAAAGATTCAACAATATGCATACACCCAGAATTATTTCTGAAATTCTAAGATTCTTTTTATGACCCTAGTAAAGGCATCTTTTTACACATTCTGTTTTTTGAATAATTGTGATATAAAGTGATTGCAGACCTATATTATTGTAATTCAAATTTCTCTTTATATTTAACAGGTTATGGTGCTCTATTGTCTATGTCTATATGTCAAACGGCGTTTCCTATTTAGTACTGGCCTTTTCCGTGCGAAATACTCGGCAGAAAAGCGGGATTTATCACAATGAGACGAACATTTTCGTTCAATATCTTTTCAAACATGCCCTTCATGGTTAACCCTATCACAGAGGTAGCATGAATACCGCATTTCTATGTGCACACTAACGACTTCAGATTTCATGTAAATATTCATGTTGATACCCTACTTAAAATATTCCCGGAAATCTAGATATAGCCTGGACAGTTGAAACAAGTCTACAGTGCATTATATTTTAATTCATGTATGATGAAACATTATTTTTATACGTATGGTGTCATCTTCAGAAGCAAAATAATAAACTAAATATCCATAAAACATTAATTGAGCACATGAAAATGTAAAAGTTCAATATAGAGGATGATGGAGTGCAAGTTACTATTTTACAAACCTTCAATTCTCACGATGAAGGAACAGTTGACAGAATTTCCAACCTCGTCATTGGACATACACCAAACAAGAGTATCCCCAACGAATAATGTATCACCAGATGAAGAGTTGCAAGTAACCTGTGATACACCGTCCACATTATCCGTAGCATTTACTACAAACATGACAACTGAAGAATTTGTTCCTGTCGAAGTTGGTACAATAATGGTGCCAGGGCACTCAAGAACAGGCGCTTCGTTATCTGTTAAAATGAAAAGAAATGACCAGGATATTGCAGGTTTCTGGTGTAAATCTGAAGATTCCATAATTCATCAACATGTTCAGTATCATCATGAGAAATGTGGTGATAGCCCAGATTTCCGAAGGATTCTAACCAGACAGCGTGATATTCCGACAGACCGAAGGTCAGAAGATATAGAAGACTGCAAATGGCAGTAAAATTATTTCCAAGTTCCGTTGTTTGAAATGGAAAAGATCAACATTTTGTACCATAAGTATGTCAGAACTATTTACTGAATGTTAGGTAATTCTGATGTACAAGGTGTTTTAAACTTTCTGGGGTAAATTTCATGCTGTTTCTAAATTTTGGGTATATTGATCTTCGTTGTGCTGGGTGTCCTAATTTATACCAGGTACTCGTTCCAGCGACCTTTTGGTCTATCGGAACTTAGTTTCATAGGGATCAAATTGTCGGTGTACTGAAGCTTTGATGTTCAGACCTTTGGTCTGTACGGAAGTTCACGAGAATGTGTGGATTTGAACACTAATCATTTAGGAAATTCGGAAAATTAAGGAGTAAGCCCTTTTTTATCATCTCGTAATATATTCTACAACACCTACCTTCAACGGCTACCAAAAATGCACACATATTCCGATTTCCAGATTGGTCGTTAGCAGTACAGTTAACGTTAGTAACTCCAAAATCGAAGATGTCTGATGAATTATGAGAGCAAGTTATGTTGGGAGAGGAATCCACGTTATCGGTTGCAGTAACGTTGAAGACGACTATTGGTGAGGTGCTAAGACCCACGTCGGTCGACACAGTGATGTCAGGGCATCTCAATACTGGATCCTCGCGATCTGAAAGATAAAATTCATACTTGGCAAAATAATGTGAATATTAGTCATATTTTAAAGAAAAGATATATACTTAAAGCACAAGTATAGTTTTGGTTAATCCGACATTTTTGTCACTCTCTTACGAAGTATTCTATTGTCAACCCAGACATCAGAAAAGAGTATAAAACCTACTGGAAATTATTTATAGTGGCAGTGGCATTTAACCCCCCTACCTGTGGGAAATGTCGGGTTCCCCCACCTCCGATTGTGTGTAATTTCTCAAAAATGGGGGAGCTTTAGAGCGAGCAATTTTCAGGACAATGACTGATCATATAAATATATCTAAAAATCACAAATTCCCAAAAAGTCGCTTTTCACATTTATCAAAATAAATAATGTCCTTTTACAGCATTTCCTGAGGACTGCAATATCATCCAAACATGCCATCTTGATGTAAACAAAGGGAAAAAAACTAGTTTCTGATGTGGGAACGCTTGAATCGAGTAAGCTCCTTATTGGTATTTAGACTCATGTCAGTTGACACGGGAATGTTGAGGCATGTCAATAATGGATTCTGGTGAAATAATGGAACTGTTCTTGCTGACTTGGCTACACTGTAAAAATACTTTATATTCTTAAAAACACTTTCCTGTAACACTTTATAAACACTTGAACACGTTTGTCTAGAAATCATAAACACTTTAAGTTCGAAATTTTGTGTATTACCTATAGAATATCCAAAATGAGTGTTTATTACTGGAACACTTCGTAAACACTTAAACACGTTTCATACAAACTTTGAGGTGTCCAGGTGTCGAAAAATCATAAACGCGTTAACAAGAATTTGTGTGAAGATCTAAACGCTTAGGTGTTTAGGTAATTGAAAAATGTTTGTTGATTCGTTCATTATTTTCAACACGTAAACACCTAAACGATTTTATATTTAAAGTGTTGAAGTGTTTACGAAGTGTTCCAGAAATAAATACGAACTTTGATATCATATAGAAAATTTCTATCTAAACGTGCTTACGATTTCTATAGATTAACTTGTGCAAGTGTTTATAAAGCATTACAGAATAAATCCCGATTTTTATTTTCTTTATTTTTTATTTTCTTGGATTGTAAAGTAACTAGAGGCTTGCGGACCCGAAGCACACCACCAACATCCACACTCTTACCTTTACGTCAGTATACAGTGTGTCCCAGAAAAAAATGGTCCAATCGGGAGAAAATTATTTAAGGTATTTTTTTTTCTCAAGAGGTATGTGTATTTGGTATCATATTAAAGCAGAATAAATTTTCTTTCTGATAAAGTCAATTTAATGTAATTTACATTTTTAAATCAAAAGTTATGATTATTTTTGTGCAGTCAGGTAAAATTGCGTTTGTCCCACTTTCCGTGTTGATGGTGAAAATCAACAATGACACTTTAAAACAGAATGTGTTAATTACAATGAATATCAAAACTAATTAACAACCTAAATTATGAAAACAATAATGAAAGAACCCACAGAAACATTATTTTATCCTTGATAAGTTATGCTACACTTTGTGGTTCTTGATGTTAAAAGGCCATATACTCTAACTCCTTAGTAAAGTAAGGCCGCTGCTGTGCCGCCATCCCGTTATTAAATATTCACACTGTTTTCATGATGCACCGCACATGTACATCTCCTTTATTAATGTAAGGTTTACTCTTTCTTATAGAAATAATATAACAAAAACAACCTCAAAATGCTTGAAATATGTTTTGAATGATCACTGAACAATTTTACATTAATTTCCACGCCATTTGATGGTTTATTTGTCAAAAGATAGCGTAAAAATCGTGCAAGATCTACTTACATAGTAATAGTGTATAGTGGGACAAAAACGATTTTCCGTCATTGCAGAAAATTCAATATATCTCAGGATTGACGTAATGAAATGAAATGAAATAAATTGCACTGAAAAGTATGGTCTTTTAGCTTTATGCCATACCCAACTTGACTCGGTTATATGTGATTTTCTTATATTAAAAATAATTTCCGATTGGACCATTTTTTCTGGGACACACTGTACACGTCATCTAACGCCTTAGGTTAACATACCTTCAACGTTAACAAGAAATACACACACGGCGAGGTTTCCAGGAAGATCTTCAGAGATGCACACAACGATAGTAAATCCGAAGTAAAACGTATCACCAGAAGAATGGGTGCAATCGGTCGTAGGTGAAGCATCCACGTTATCAGTAGAATTAACCAAAAACATGACGACCGAAGAATTTGTTCCCATAGCTGTTGGGACCGTAATGGTACCCAGCGGACACTGCAGTGTAGGAGCAGCGCTGTCTGTTAAAATTAAAAACAAATGACCAGAAACAGTGGATTTTTAGACATGTCACCTTTCCCACATTGAGATTACTTAAAATCATTCATCCTCAAATCACAGACACTTTCTACCTTATAAAAAGAAATGATGCAGGCGTCTCACGTCTTTAAATGTTGTAATACCATGTGATTTATATGACTTTGGTTAAAAATAAATTACATGATTGGGGGTAGTCCTTAACTTGGGGTGAAAAAAATTCCAGAATTAAGTAAACTATGCAGGGATTCTACTGTGGAAATGTTGTTGTCAAAACTTGACTCATTTTAAAATAATGTCCATCAGTATGTCTTGTAACAGACAAATTTGTAGTGTAGCCTTCTGTGGGGATTAAATCTATCGTGCCCCGATAAAATTAAACTGTTGGCCAGTTCATGCTTGATCTTCTTAAGTAAACAAACTCAAGACAAATCCTTCCAGCCATGAGATCCACTCCAGCTGGTGTACATTTGGTTTATGTTACAACCAGTTTGGTTTTAAAGGCATATTTATTTCTCCCAATTGTGTCACTGTGCTTTAAGAGAATATCGCAAGGATCATAATATTTTCCAAATTTCTTTCGTCTTTTAACCCTAAAAAGACTGGGGGATTTTTTTTCGTGCAATAACTCGGTGATGCTCAATACTTTTCCCGTGGCGCTTCATGATATAAATATTTTTTAATCTCCCATATCTTTTGAGACCATATTTTCAACGTCCGGGTTTGCAGTCCAGAAGTTTAACGGCATTTTGTGCTTTCATGTTGGACCAAAATCGATGAAAAACGTGATTTTACCTACATTTTCAATACAAATTGTGTTTTTACCCCAAAATTTATATATGTGCGATTGTTTTATGTGGTTTACGATCACAAAACTTTTTCCGACAATATCAAAGAAAAAAGAATGAAACATAAAAGGTTAAAAAAAAGAAGTACATGAAAAATAATCAAAAAATCGATGAAATACGTGAGGAATTAATTTCAATACAGCATTTTTTCCAGAAAATTGTTGAAATTGTTTTAGGGAATATTATTCAGAACTTGCATTTTATATGTTTTTACTGATTTATTGGTAAAATCATGATTTCATGCATATATCTGCCTAATTAATTAATTCATTAATTAAAATTAACAATGAATATTTTCCCCAGTTTTTTAAGCCATCAAAATAGCCCAGTCTTTTTCGGGTTAACGGTTCAACATCTACCTAAGAAATAAATGTATGGGAATTTGTTCAAACTTTCAGATTAGACAAGAGAAAGGTAAGATAAACAAGTTTCAGCGCTCATTTACTGGATCAAACAACATGAGATATCAAAATCTGGCAGACCATTTCTCACGTATATACATATTTACTTAGAAAAGAATAGTACGGCCCTCGAAAAGAAAGTGTTATGTGTGTTCCTTCAAGCCTAGAGGTTTAACTAGACGATTTCACCGATACACTTATGTAATTATAGATCTATTAAAACTATAAACGTTAATAAAAATGTATGAATACATATAGAACAATGACATTTTTGGCGAATGTAGGTCGTCGCGCATTATCATCGTTATTTATTTTTTAAATTTATGTCAGTTTACTGTAATTTTTTACCACCTCATGCTTACAGATTCAAGTAGAACCTCTCAGGCGTGATATACTTGCGTGATATAAATTCAAATATAGAATATTAATATAAATCCGAATAAAACAGTAAATATCTGGCGGAACTAAAAGATTGGATAATCGTATTAAACCAATTTTATATTGTATTATTTCAAAGTAGATTCTGAATTAAATGTGTATATGATTTTGAAATAAAATGTAGTTTATACAGAATATTAGAATTTGATTATAGGCGTAACCGACAAATTGCCGTAGAGCAATGCAATCAACAAAAACGCTTGTTTGTTCCGTTTTCCACATACATTATTATTGTATCATTCTCTCTTGATTCATTGCAAGATTTTCAGTTTTAATCTAAACTGAAATATATATCTGGAGACGTATCAGCTGTATTAGTAGTAATAGTAGTAGTAGTAGTAGTAGTAGTAGTAGTAGTAATTGTAGTAGTAGGGGTAGTAGTTTGGTACTACCAATAGCAGCAGAAGCATGAGTGATAACAGAATTACCTACCTTCAACTGTGACCAAAAATGCACAAATAGCACTATTCCCAGATTGGTCGATAGCATTACAGGTAACGTCCGTAACTCCCAAATTGAAGACGTCGGATGAATTGTGAGAACAAGTAATGTTGGAAGAGGGATCAACATTATCGGTAGCAGTAACGTTGAAGTCAACCAGTGATGACGTATTCATATTCAAATCGGTGGACACGGTGATGTTAAGACAGGTCAGTATTGGATCTTGGCGATCTGAACAGAAAGGGAATCATAATTTATTGAAAGTAATTTTTCCATTAAAATGTACAGTAATGCTGCAATGGTACATTAAATTTATGATGACAACAGTCTACAACTCTTTTCGTAGAGTAATAGAAGCTGGTCTGATCATACTAAATTCAATGCCTGTATCTGTCCCAAAATGACGGACAGATTGAGTAAGAGTTTTAAGGCATAAACATACACTATAAAAAGTAGGTTGCTTTTGGTAATATTATGAACCCTAAGAGCTCCGCACCAACCTCCACACATCCGTGCACACCGGTGGTTACCATGCTTCATCGTGAGCCAATTTTGTGGCGCAGTGGTGATTACAGGGCACATAAATAGTTTGATAAAATATGTCACGGAAAAAAATAGGCAAAAAATTGTTAGGTGATTTCTAAAATTCTGAGTTAATGCTTTTAACCAAAGAAATTTAAATTAACATTGGTGATTATAATAAATTATTGAAGTCTTAATCTTAGTTTTGAAAGAGATATGAAACTTTTTATCACAGACTAAATTAAAACTGCAGACCATGCTGCACCCCTAATGTAAACGTTTCCTGGTCCTGACAAATTTCCTTGAATCTCATTCCTCAAAAACAACTAAAAGTCCTTCAGTATTATGTCTTGTAAAAAAAAAAATGTCACCGTTCCGGAAAAAAATTGTTCACCCGTAAGCGGCAAGACTCATTATTAGATCAAAATTTTAAAAAGAGCTAAAAAGCGACAACGTCTTGCAAAATCTGTCCCATATTGAATTAAATATGTCACGTAATGTTAACAAAGTCCTAGGAAAGTCCTAGTTCTACGCTGTAAAAGTATTCTTTTCATTTCAAGACCAATCAGCGTGTTTGACTGAGTAATAGCTTCATTTACCTATAATATTGACAAGGAATGTACAGTTATCCATATTACCGCTGTCATCATCAACCATACATGTCACGTTTGTTTCTCCAAATTCAAAGACACTTCCCGATGATGGTATACAAGTGGCCATCGGCATTGAGTCGACGTTATCGGTAAAATCCATAGAGAAGTTAACTGTGGTATTATCCGAATCTGGGTCTGTCGGCAATGTTATTGGATCTGGACACATTGACGGTTCTCGATCTGAAAAATTAAACAATCCTTTTGATAAAATAACTCGGTATACTACCCCCCCCCCGGGGGGGGGGGCACTCGACTTACAAAGTGATATCTATGTGCCGCACCGAAATCGAAAATCGGGGGCTCTGGAACGGGCTTGAGCGAAAAATGGGGTCCTCTGGAACTGGACGCTAATGCTCAGAAAACCTCAAAATGCTATGCTCTGGAACTGCACTGCGGCGAAGTTCCGCCGCCGTTGACGCGCCGTGCTGAAAAAGCGCGGCCAAACGAAAAATCAGAAGCAAAACGGCAAATTTGGGGGTCTCTGAACTGGAAAAATCAAAAATTGTCTGTGACTTCTGAAATTGAAATTATTATTATTATTATTTTATTAGTTTGGCATCATTCAAAATACAATAAATACAATTCATTCAATATATAGGTAAGAAGTACATGTATATTCATATTCAGCTGCTGGTGTGCATGTCAGGGATGTCAAGGTAAGGAAAAAGTGAATTTAAGCACTGTGACCCTCAGGTCTTCCATCCCAACCTGAACATGCACACCAGCAGCTGAATAAATCAAGAACATTGTATTAATTAATTATTATACATTAGTTTAAAACAATGGCAATTAATTTCGATAATCCACAAAATACCCACAAAATGCAGAATCATGTAAGTAAACTGCAACAAAGCTGTATCCCCCCCCCCAACAATCAAGAACATTAAATCAATTAATTATTATATATTGTGGTAAAACAAGGGCAATTAATTTAGATAATCCACAAAATACAAAAGAAAGAATCATGTAAGTAAACTGCAACTCAAGCTGTATTCGCCCCCCCCCCCCCAAATCAAGAACATAGTATCAATTAATTATTATACATTGTAGTAAGACAATGGCAATGAATTAAGATAATCCTCAAAATATACACAAAAGGCAGAATCATGTAAGTAAACTGTAACACAAGCTGTATTGCCCCCCCCCCTCCCACCCATCTGATCAAAGCATATTGCAGTTTATGTGTAGTGAGAAATGTAGAGTAAAATTGAATAAAAGACTGCATGATAACGGTTAAAAAGCATAAAGTTTGGGAAAAAAAGGCCAGCTTGCAAATCTCAGCATAGCCTGTATTATAAAAGAAATGAGATATCCAAGTCTTTTGTAATATGCAAAAGCTAACCAAAACTAGCAATTATAAAACGGATGTTTGACAAGCACATTGAACACATGTCATGAAGGTAGTTATAAGCAATGCTGCAAACTTCACATTTGAGTCTAAGCAGCCAAGTTCTGAATTGTACTACCGTGAAATCGTTTCTAAGGTCCCTGGGGAGTTCCTCCCACAAACGCGGAAATAAATGCACTGGGACACAGTGAAGACGATTGGTCCTTGCAAGTAAATGTTTGAATTTGATATTGTCATTATATCGCGGGTTCATGAGAATATTCTTACAAACAGTATCACAATCCACAACTTTGTACAAACATTTTGCGAAAAACGACAACGAGAGATATTTTCTGCGTGAAGCCAAAGTTTTCCATCCAAGGAGATTCAATCTTTGCTCATAAGTCATTTGCTGTCTACGCTGTCGCACTATCATTCGTGTTGCACGTCGCTGGATAGATTCTAGCCTGTCTACAAGATTGTTTGTATATGGTTGCCATGCAGGTAACCCATATTCCAGTAGGGGAAGAACGAGAGATTTATACAGGCAGAATAGAGCATTTGATGTCAGATGCTCTGGAACGGAAATTTGGGCTGAAAATGGGGGTCTCAACCGCGGCACATACGTATCACACATTTATACTAAGTGCCCCCCCCCCCATGAAGGTTAGATTTATCATTAATGAAGAGGGTGTTTTTATATTATAATACTCTGCTCCAGACGCTTTACAAATAAACATTTTGTACGTTTTAAAATTACAAGGACATAGAATAGCAATCCGATCTTTAGGTATGACATCTAATGTTTGATCGATACATTATGAATTGGGGTAGCTTGACGGGTCACCTTTATGCCACCGCGCAAAACGTCGAAACACATGATGAATGTGTGTAAGAAAATACCACAATTAACTTATTTCTGAACATACCTTCAACTCTCACCAAAAATGAACAGTTTGCATGATTTCTAGCCTGGTCAGTAGACCCACACCACACAAGGTTATCCCCAACAAAGAATGTATCACCAGATGAAGAGTTGCATGTAACACCTGTTATACCATCCACGTTGTCAGTAGCAGTAACTGAAAACATCACAACTGAAGAATTCGACCCCTTAGCTGTTGGCACCGTTGTGGTACCAGGACAATCCAGAACAGGCGCTTCATTATCTGTTGAAATTCAAGAAATGATTTTTTTTTATAGTTATATGTCTAGCCGATTCCACACCATTGCACCAGTTGGTGACGTTTTACATCCAGTGGCATTTTCGGCGACGAATCCGATTTATGCCATGTATCCTGCCATCTACGACACGACACACCAAACTGCGTTTTCATCGTTAATAAAACTGTCTGGTAAACGATTTTATACAATAACAAAAACAAGACAAAATCTGAATACTATTGCTTGTGCTATAGTATACAGGTCGGTAAATATATCTCGACATCTACATTGCAGAGAATACATGAGAACAAAGAAAACAATTACCATTTCAAACTATGATATTTAGCAGAACACTAACCTTCAACTATTACTATGAACATACAGGTATGAGGATTCCCAGATTGGTCGATAGCTGTACAGTTTACGTTAGTTACTCCGAAGTAGAAGACGTCAGATGAATTACGGGAACAAGTTATCTCGGGAGAGGGATCAACGTTATCGGTAGCTGAATGGTTAAAAACCACCTTTGATGAGATGTTTCGACCAATGTCGGTCGAAATGCTGACATTAAGACATGTCAAAACAGGAGTTTCACGATCTTAAGCAGAGGAAGATAAAATACAACAACAGCAATACATAAGATGTAAAGTAGCAAGTGGTGTTGTTTACTGACTAAATCTGATATACAAATCAAGCAATAATCTTTGAACGAAAATACTCAGCTAAAAATTTGCAATGTTTCAGTTGCAATATACAGTTGACTATACACGATCTATAAAGTGAAAAGGTTTTATATTATAGCAGCCGGCCGTTATCAAAACTATTTTTTATAGCCGACTGGTGACGAAGGTTGTAGCGTGTGGTTTCCGTCTTACACTTAATCGGAAACCAAATTGAGAGTACGGTGCATTTATATGTATTGCTTAAGACATACTTTCACTGCTAAATAAATAGGAATCACGAATTCCGAGTGAAGAGTTTTATCGCAAAACGGGTTAACTCCACTTTAGCAACCTTTTAGAAAAATGCATGCCTTTCCCTAAATTTGTACGCGCGCCTATAGAAAAAAAAATGAAAGTAAGACCCGAGATATTTTGCACTCACATGTGGAAATAGATTTCAGATTCCATACTATCGCTAGGAAAGTAGGTGGTAAGTGCGTAAATGTTAATTACTCAATTTTGGTGAAAATGGATTTAACCTGTTTTGCGGTCCAACTATTCAAATATTACAATTAGCAACGGGTCCCTCAAAATATAGAAGATTTGATAAAATATTTATTTGAGAAATAAAATGTATGTATAGTAGTAGCATATTTAGTTTGTTGAATAATATACCTTCAATTATTACGACAAATGAACAGTTGGCAGGATTTCCAGCCCGATCGGTTGAATTACACGTAACTAAAGCATCCCCAAAGAAGAATGTATCACCGGATGAAGAGTTACACGAAGTCATAGGAGCAACATCAACGTTGTCACTAACATTAACTGAAAACATGAGAACTGAAGAATTCGTTCTCATTGA
>JZLH01S0135181.1:45874-56765 GCA_001188425.1 Eucidaris tribuloides
AGTTTATCCACGGGAGAGGGATCAACATTGTCGGTAGCTAAAGGGTCCATGACAACCACTGATGACATATTTTTTACCCATGTCAGTCGAAACAGTAATGTTAGGACATGTCAACACTGGATCTTGGCGATCTAATGGAAAACAACGATCAAATAAAGAAATATATGAATATCACTCAAAAGTGACTGTTCTCCTGAAATAAACTAGGATAGAAATTCTGGTTAAATTCGCCTAAAAGCTTGAGTATACCCGATCTATAAAGTTAGCATATTGTATGAGAAAATCTGTGAGTAATATGATAGCCACTGGCCATTTTACAAGAAAAGTTTCCTTTTAGCTGATTGTGATGAAAGTGCTAGCCTGTGGTTTCTGTCATGTAATAAAGACACACTTCGATTTGCATGTAAAGAGGAATCACAAATTCCAAGTCTTAGAATAAGCAGGATATGTCTCAAAATATTATACCAAAAAAATGAATGTTTATGAGTTCAATGGTACGAATATTTTCATGAGTTGAAAGATTAGACGTTCCATTGAATGGACCGTTTAACCTTTCAACGAATGACAATATTTGCACTATTACACGAATGATAAAACATTCATTATTTGTTTTATACAACATTATAAAGTAGATCTTTGGAGGATTGTAAAGCATGAAAAAAAATAAAGCCACACATAGGCCTATGTTCTGATACTCTTTCTGGTTATCTGCATATCAGCATGTTCAGTGTATGTGTGTATATATGCCTCTGCAGTTTCCTCATTTTTAGTCTAAATTTCACCAAGTATTTAAATCTTTATTAAAACAGTGAGTTTGTTTCGCCGATTATGTTTAAACTTCAAACTTAAAACTCATGTACATCGCCACAGCTAAGTGGGACAGCGCGTGTACAACACGTGTAGCGCACTGTGAACCGTGGAATGGGACGAAAATATAACCAACATGCACGCAAAAATTAGAACCAAAATGCACGCTGCGCTGAATGGAGTATTTATTCAATATCACGTGATCAACAATCCTCCAATCAAATGACTAGGATCTACTTGGATGTTGTATAAAAACAACTATAAAATGCAATCTACGTAAAGGGGAGCATGCCCGCCTTATTTGGATAACATACCTTCAACTCTAATGACAAAAGAACAGTTGGCAGGATTTCCAGCCCGATCGCTGGAATTACACGAAACTAGAGTATCTCCATGAAAGGAATTTGATAATAACATTTTAGGTAAAGATATTTCTTAGGACGCTTACCCTCAACTGTTACCAAGAATGAACACGAATTAGGATTCCCAGATTGGTCGACAGCCGTACAGGTTACGTTAGTTACCCCCAAATTGAAGACGTAAGATGAATTATGGGAACAAGTTATCACGGGAGAGGGATCAACATTGTCGGTAGCTAAAGGGTCCATGACAACCACTGATGACATATTTTTACCCATGTCAGTCGAAACAGTAATGTTAGGACATGTCAACACTGGATCTTGGCGATCTAATGGAAAACAACGATCAAATAAAGAAATATATGAATATCACTCAAAAGTGACTGTTCTCCTGAAATAAACTAGGATAGAAATTCTGGTTAAATTCCGCTAAAAGCTTGAGTATACCCGATCTATAAAGTTAGCATATTGTATGAGAAAATCTGTGAGTAATATGATAGCCACTGGCCATTTTACAAGAAAAGTTTCCTTTTAGCTGACTTGTGATGAAAGTGCTAGCCTGTGGTTTCTGTCATGTAATAAAGACACACTTCGATTTGCATGTAAAGAGGAATCACAAATTCCAAGTCTTAGAATAAGCAGGATATGTCTCAAAATATTATACCAAAAAAATGAATGTTTATGAGTTCAATGGTACGAATATTTTCATGAGTTGAAAGATTAGACGTTCCATTGAATGGACCGTTTAACCTTTCAACGAATGACAATATTTGCACTATTACACGAATGATAAAACATTCATTATTTGTTTTATACAACATTATAAAGTAGATCTTTGGAGGATTGTAAAGCATGAAAAAAATAAAGCCACACATAGGCTATGTTCTGATACTCTTTCTGGCTTATTCGCATATTCAGCATGTTCAGTGTATGTGTGTATATATGCCTCTGCAGTTTCCTCATTTTTAGTCTAAATTTCACCAAGTATTTAAATCTTTATTCAAACAGTGAGTTTTGTTCGCCGATTATGTTTAAACTTCAAACTTAAAACTCATGTACATCGCACAGCTAAGTGGGACAGCGCGTGTACAACACGTGTAGCGCACTGTGAACCGTGGAATGGGACGAAAATATAACCAACATGCACGCAAAAATTAGAACCAAAATGCACGCTGCGCTGAATGGAGTATTTATTCAATATCACGTGATCAACAATCCTCCAATCAAATGACTAGGATCTACTTGGATGTTGTATAAAAACAACTATAAAATGCAATCTACGTAAAGGGGAAGCATGCCCGCCTTATTGGATAACATACCTTCAACTCTAATGACAAAAGAACAGTTGGCAGGATTTCCAGGCCGATCGCTGGAATTACACGAAACTAGAGTATCTCCATAAAAGAATTCACTGCCAGATGATGGGTTACATGAAGTTACTGGTTCAGCGTCCACGTTGTCAGTAGCATTTACTAAAAACATGACATCCGAAGAATTCGTTCCCATTGCAGTTGGTACTATGGTGGTACTTGGACACTCCAAAACAGGCGCTTCATTATCTATTTAGATCACAGAAAAAAGGAGGAATGCAGTGTTTGGGTGTAGCAGTATGGCCCAAATGTACATTCTTAACATAAACATCTAAACAACTTCCTAATATCACAGTTTCTTGTCTTACTGAAAAATTAAATGACTACTCTGCAATTAAAGAGATGTTAAAGTTTGTTAAATAATGGCTTAACAAGCTTTTAAATCCTAAATGAACCCAAGGAAGAATGGACGTCTTATAACATTCTGAATTGCTGAATTCGTTGTATCACATACCTTCGATTGTTACAATAAATGTGCACATATCAGGGTTCCCAGATTGGTCAACAACAGTACAGGTTACGTTAGTATCTCCCAAATTGAAGACGTCAGATGAATTATGGGAACAAGTTATCTCCAGAGAGGAATCAACGTTATCGGTTGCCATAGGGTTAATGAAAACCTTTGACTATGTATTTAGACCCTTGTCGGTCGACGTGATGATGTCAGAACATGCCAATACAGGGTTGTCAAGATCTATAATAAAACAAACTTGTGAGTTATTTATTAAAAATTACAATCCTAAATATGTACAAATTAAATAATGATACTGTTATTTTCGAATGCGTTGTGAGCGCGTGTGCACGAGAGTTCTAAATGTAATTACATTAAGGGGTTACGAACGATTATTTGAGGAACGTACAAAATCATGGGGTAGTAAGTTACATACCTTCCACTGTCACGATAAATGAACAATTGGCAATATTTCCTGCGATGTCATTGGACATACAAAACACCAGAGTATTCCCCACGAAGAATATATCACCGGAAGAAGAGTTGCAGGATGTCACTGGCATAGCGTCCACGTTTTCAGTGACATTTACCGAAAACCTTACAACTGATGAATTCATGTCAGGGGCTGTTGGTACCGTTATAATACCAGGACACTCCAGAATAGGCGCTTCGTTGTCTGTTCAAATTGATGAAATGGAGAAAAAAATCAAAATCATAAGACAGACGATTGTACAGTAGCATAAATTAAAAAAAAAGAATTGCATAGTACTGTCTTAACTAAAGTACAAAAGTCTGTAAAATGTATCTTGAACCACAATACAACAAATGTGAAAGGACAGGAAATACTGGTCGGATAAGTGGAAACGAGGAACGTTATTGGTGATCCGCGTAACGCGGATCACCATAGATTTCGTTAGAATCTTTATTTATTCGGGTTTCTTTGTGGTCATTTCTTGTCAGCACGATAACTCAACAACGGCATCGCCAATAATCTTGTAACTTAGCATAGTTATGTCTCATGTTAATATCTCGGCATGGTAATTCGGTCAATGTGAGAGAGCATCTGTGGCGTCATTTATGACGTCAAAAGCCAAAAGTTAGACTTAACCTATATTTGCGATATCTCAAGCCGGCCGACGAATAAAACAACCAAATTTGGCAAAGGTCAAGTTGAGGTCAATGGTCAAATTTTGGACCATACCTCGTGCGCGTGCGCGTCACGACGGGCGCGTAAAATGCAAAAATGCTCCAAATTACTTCTTATTGACAGATCTCTACATTTCAGGACATTTGAAGCATTTCGGTGCGCGCGCGTACGCGCGCAGCAGTTTTCCGAGCAAATACTGTCGTTTTTTCGATGGTTTTGGATGTCTGACTGAATTCGCCATCATTTCGAACCCTTTGCCGACCACCTGGCCCCAAAATATTGCTTAGAAGCCCCAAAAAGGTGAATACGCGCGCATCGCGCGCGTAGTGAATGGCGGTATTTTAAATTACTCATAACTTTCTAGAATTAACGGTGACCCCTACTTTTATTGCTTATTCTGATAGACTATGATGCGTAGATAACATTTCAGGCATCGCTTTCTCACAAAGAAAAATCGTATTTCGCGCATATCTCACAACTGGGGTCGAGTTACATAACTAAACTTGGTACACAGTAACTTCAGGTCAAAGGTCATCTGTGGTTTTAATGACAGCGCGCGCGCATTACGCCAAACGCGTACGCGTGCATTTGATCTTAACTTTTAAATCAGTAATAACTCTCTAAAAAATTAACGTTGACCCTTACTTTATATTGCTTATTCTGATAGCCTGTGATGCGTTGATCAGATTTCTGGCATCAGTTTACATGCCAAATTGTGGTGACGTCATCTATGACGTCATAATGAAAAAACGTATTTCGTCCATATCTCATGACTGGGGTCATGGCAGATAACCAAACTTGGTACACAGTAACTTCAGGTCAAAGGTCATCACTGATGTTAATCATAAGCGCGCGCAAAGCAGGACGAACGCGTACGTGCACGCAGAATTTTAGATTAATGTTTGATACAAAATTAATTGTGAAAAGGGACAGCTTTCAACAAGCAATGTCACGTCAGAGATTGTCGCAATGTCTTTACATCAAATGATTGGAGCGAATACACGGATCATCACACTTGCCTTCAACTGTTACAGCGAATGAACACGTATCAGGATTCCCAGATTGGTCGACAGCAGTACAATTAACGTTAGTAACTCCCAAATCGAAGACGTCGGATGAATTATGGGAACAAGATGTCTCCGGAGAGGAATCAACGTTATCGCTAGCCATAGGGTTAATGAGAACCATTGATGATATGTTTAGACCCATGTCGGTCGAAACAGTGATGTTAGGACATGTCAATACTGGGTCTTCGCGATCTAATGGAAATCAACGAACAAACACAATAAACAAATACATGAATATCACTGAAAGGTGACTTTTCTCTTTAAATGAACTCATAAAAAAAAATGAAAATCTAACTTTGATCGATTATTTCTCTCTTTTTGCAGTAGTAATTAAGACATGCTTGGTATCAGCAGAAAGATTATCTACTTTTCCTTGAAATGATTTCCTACTTGGTATGATTATGCTATCGGGGAAGAGGCAGTATTTAAAAATATGGGATAAAGTGTGAATTAAAAAGTTCCATACAAAAGAACATGCTTTTTATTGACTGTTTATGACCACTGATCATTTTGCAGCTTTTCAATTTACACTTTATCCCACATTTTTAAATACTGCATCATATCAAATAGGGTATTATTTTGAAGAAAATTACATAATCTTTCTAATAGAACCAAGCATGGATTTATTACCACTATATACGAAAATGGAGAAATGATCCATCAAACTTATATTTTCAAACTTTTTTTGAAGAGTTTATAATATGCCTGGTTAAACTGTCCTAGAAGCTATAGAGTACACGATCTATAAAGTCAGCACATTCTGTGAAGAAGCAATGAATAATATGATAGCAGCTGACAATCATTAAAGTAAATTTTCCTTTTAGCTGACTGGTGATAAACGTTAGCCTGTGTTTTTTGTGATGAAGGCACACTTCGATTTGGAATAAAAAGGAATCACAAATTTCTAGTCTTGGAATAAATAGGATATCGATTAAAATAAACAGCTAGAAAATACAAGATTGAGAGGGCACTAGAGTAAATCAGTTGTCACACGATGTAGCAAACGAAAAGAGATTGTGATGTTTTGGCTGCAACTGCTAGCCTTCATCAGGCAATGAAGAACGAGCGCCGTGCACGCGTCTTTTTATAGCGGTCGCGAGGGTTAACCGCACCGGGAGCGCCCCCGTGATTGGTTGGTGCCGCGACGCTGCTGCTATTGTTCGGAGCGCTAGCCGTGCTGCTATTGGCCGCTACGGAGGCCAAGGGGACAGCGCCCCCACCGGTCGCGGCGGGGGAGCATGGCAGCGGATGGTGGGTAGCCAAGCTTCCTGGATGTCGATCCCGCTGTCTCTCTTAATGTTGTTGGGGTGGAGCCGGATCTGTATAGCTTCCTTAACGCGACGCGAATACCAGTGCTTGTCGTAGACGATGCAACGGACTGCACCCCAGTTAGGTGGATGATCGGCATCATAAGCATGCTCTGCCACCGCTGAACCGTCAGTGCGCATAAGTCTGACGTCCCTACGATGTTCGAACATTCTTTCACCAACTGGTCTACCGGTCTCTCCGATGTAGAACTTGTCACAATTCCGGAAGGAAATCTTGCAGACAACGCCATCGCGCCTATCGGGGAGTGCAGGGTCTAATTACTAAACAGTTCGTTTCTTCACTTGGCGGGAGGTTTTTTCATAAAGCGGGAGATTGGTGGGACGGCGGGAGGATTAGCTAGGTGGCGGGAGACTCCCGCCAAATGGTTGACAGTCCTGATTTTGTTTTTGCAATCCTGATATAAAGAAATTTCGTTATAAGAAACAAATATCATGCGCGTCCCAAAGACTTCTTTATGAGTGCACTGTTGTACTTTCTGAACATAAGCTGTGGCGGATATGGGGGACAGCTGTGGCGAAATATCAACAATAAAGAGAAACCATGACCCCACAATCTACACTTTCCGAGTTTTTTTATCCTGGATCGGATCACCCTACTGTATTTTTTTGGTCTTGTTCTTAAAGTTGACAGCTAACTTTTTTTTCAAATTTGTAAATATTGTGATATTGTCATAATGCTAAGTGGTGTTGTTGGTACAGAATGAACTCATTCATCAATCCAACCTCATTCATTCATTCATTCATTCATTCTTTCATCCATCCATTCATTCATCCATCCATCCATTCATTCATTCATTCATCCATCCATCCATTCATTCATTCATTCATCCATTCATTCATTCATTCATTCATTCATTCATTCATTCATTCATTCATTTATTCATTCGACTGGGTCATATTTAAACAGACCAAGGTGTTTTTTATTAGCACAGAGAGGATGATTAGCCCAACTCATTACCAGTGAAATCAATAATTACCCTATTATTATCACACTCATTTTGTACTATAATTGATAAACTAAGTGGGAGGGGGTTTACATGTACCATGTAATAGATGGACAATTTTGTATTTCCATTTTCACAATATTTGAACGTCAAATAGTGAAGCACATGGAGTAAAGTTTGAAACTAAAAAAATATATATAATGTGGTGGGATATAAAACTTTTAAATGCAGTTTCTTTCCTTAGAGAAATTCCATACCCAAGAATATCTCCCTCAGACTTGGTTACTGTTCCCCCACCAAGGATCCCCGACACTCATCCCCCCTCCTCCTCCCAATGACACCCCCTTATGAATACGAATATACTCACATCAGCACACATCGCACTTACATTCCACTCTCATCACATCTTTTTCATGCATTGTCCCATTTCACTTTACACAAGACATTATTCTCATTCAAATTAAAATATACAAACAACCATAAATTTACATGAACCACTTAAATATTTGCATTTATTGCACCACCTAAATTACAAAGTAATGTGTGGGAAAGATATCTATTGTACCAGAATTTGATATGTTACTTACAAAAATTGTTGGTAATCCATCACATCATGATGAATCGATAAAAAAAGTTCGCGTTTAATTTTCTTTTTTGAAACTAACAAATATTAAGACACATACTTTATATCAGTTGATATCCTATCTCATGGCACACACAAGTAAAATTCTCTGAAGTCCAAGTAGGAAACAAATATAATTCAAAACCGACATGATATACTTAACAAAATTGCAGAACCTTCAAAACATAAATATATTACAGTTGCCACACATCAGTATGTTACTGGAGGCATTTTCAACGTACCACCACCTCCTCCCCCCCCCACCCGCGAAAATGATAACCTAGTTGTGTATATTATTTCGGAACATATTTGAAATTATGTTAAATCAATGTACATAAAATGTACAAATTTTTCTATTTGTTCTGACCTGTACGAGATAATCATGTTCAATAGAAACAGAGAAACCTCACCTTTCAAGTATCTAACAGATTATGTTAATTATCATGAAGAATCAAAATTTATGACTATCATGGAAAATTGCTTAATATACAGATTAATTTTGATACACTGTAGAGGCAAGACTTCAGCTCTAACAAGCTTCTACACGTAGCTTCAAGCGTCTGACAGGCGACGAGGTACTCTCTCCTTCTCTTGCCAGAGGACTTTTCCCGGATCCAACGACGACATATGCAACATTGTCGTGGGAAGATGTGTGGTCGTGCCTTCTGTGAAAATTCCGGCACATGAGATCGAAGAAGACGCTTTTCTGGTGGCTCTCCTGCATCATCTCCTAGGGGGAATCAATGAAAATTAAAGACAAAAATGTACCATCTATTATAATTTTGTTTCACTTCATTATTATTTTTTTTTTTTTTTTGGGGGGGGGTTATGTGACCTAAAGTATTATAGTTATTATAGTTATCTGATATCAGACTTTTTTTTTACATTTGATGGTAGACATGAACACGCCCCTGGGGTAATTGTCCTTTGACATTTCAGCTTCAAAATCTAAACATTTCAATCTAGTTTCATAGTGAAGTGACCTTAATTTCACTAGAATTTCATCAGTAGTTATCAATTTACCAATGTACATGCACATGCAATAAGGTGAAATGTAATACAAGGTCATGAGACCTTTGGCCTTATCACTCTGAAATCAAATAAGTTTATATATCACACACATCACAAACACAGCACATACTTTTTAAAACCAATCCACGTTTTTCCATAATTATTCCAGTGGTTAGCAAGTTCAATATAAAAAAAAGACATGTACATTATAAATTGCAATGAAATGGCCCAGTTCAAGTTTCACACAGATACGGACATCATGTAGAGTTACTGTATTATAAATTGCACTACGTAGTTATCATCAAACATAAAAAGACCAGATTTTGTCCTTGTGGAAGATGCAGAAAAGAAGCATCAGGAACTGGGAAGTACAAAGGTAAGTAAACTGATAGATTTATGATACCCATGTCGTTCATAAGGAGTTTAAATACCTCACATTTCTGTGCACAACATGATCCTACATACATGTAAACAATACAGTCAATCGCCCAGCTGTTCAATCAAACAGTCATTATTTCACACATCTACACACTACACGACTACAGTACAAGAGGTGCAAAACATCAGTGGGCTTCATTTCCCCTAAATTAAAAATTATATTTAGTTTGTTACGAATTTGTTTTCTTACCTTCATCCCGACTGGTACTTGGTCCTGGTGTAGCTGCTGCTGTAGCAAGATTCTTTTCATGAAGTTTCTCGGCTGATGATAGCTTCGCTTCGCGATGTCTGTGAAGCGCTGATACACATCCGATCATACCCCAAATCGCGAAGTCACGTCATCGTTTAGTGTTGTGTTAACAAACATTAAACTCCAGAGATATTTACATTTCTGCTGCCTTTTCGGCATAGACGCCAGTTAGATTTTTCCATCTTTCACAACACTGCTGAATTTTTGTCCACGAACTTGCTGAAAAAGACGTCAGTTTTGTCGACTTGGCCGTACTACAGACTGACAGACGTGCATCTATGCAGCACTCGATGTTGATGGCCGACCGGATGTTGTTGACCGCAAAATCTGTGCGGGCCGTTTCGAATTTTCTGATTGGTCAAATCCCGTACATTCTCTGATTTTTAGCCAATCATTAGAGCTGTACGTTTTTTAGTCGATTATGACGTCGTATTTTAATTTTTCCGTTTTTCGTTAATTACTCATTAATGTGCAACTTTTGCAAGCCAGAACATTAATATTTGGGTTTTTTATGCAATAATGCATTTCCTGAGACCAAATTTGTGTAATGCCTTGAAGCATGTGAACGAAACTGTACTTACCAAGGGCCTGTATGAAGACATATATAGACAGTGGTAGTAAGGCGGCCATTGGTGTCACGGTGCACCAAAGTATCGAGAAAAGCGATGCGGTTATCGTTCTTGACCTCCATCCCCCGCACCGATCGTGGCGGGGGAGCATGGCAGCGGATGGCGGGTAGCCAAGCTTCCGGGATGTCGATCCCGCTGTCTGTGTTAATGTTGTTGGGGTGGAGCCGCATCTGTATAGCTTCCTTAACGCGACGCAAATACCAGTGCTTGTCGTAGGCGATACACCGGACTGCACCCAGTTAGGTGGATGATCGGAATCATAAGCATGCTCTGCCACCGCTGAACCGTCCTGCGATGTTCGAGCATTCTTTCACCAACTAGTCTACCTGTCTCTCCGATGTAGACCTTGTCACACCTCCGCAGGGGATCTTGTAGACAACGCCATCGCGCCTACATGGAGAACTTTGCAGAACAAGCGCTGGAAGCTTGTCCTGACGAGTATGAAACGGTATGTCGACGATACTTTCA
>JZLH01S0135181.1:60893-87852 GCA_001188425.1 Eucidaris tribuloides
CTCTGTTTGATTTCGGAATGCTATAGGGAGATTTTAAGAACAAAAATGTGTAATCTCTCTTTCAACAATCTAGTGCCGATCACAACACAGAATTATATAAAGTGCACGCTACCACAGAGAGAGGTGTGAATTATTTTCATGCCTCCCTTTTTACATTGGTTTGCATCTCAGAGCTGAGATAATTAAAGAAAGTATTGTATCTTGCTGAAACTGAAAACGGCAAGTGTTTTCTCTTTCAAGTTAGTTTGTTTGCAACTGGTAAAGTGGATGATACACAAACAACTATTGAAAAAGAAAACAATAGACCAGGATCTCGGCCAGAGGCAGCGCTACGCGTGTTAATCCCCTGTCTATAGAAAGCGTATCAAACTTACTTTCTTGAGGGATACCAGTTACGTAAGAAGCATAAAAGGGTCTATGAGAAAATTGCATACCCATACGACATAAGTTATCTGTATGAACATAGTCTTCTACTTCTTCCACCTAAACACATGGATCATTAAAAAAAGAACCAGTAGCATACAAGGATTTCATGTATTGCTATGGAAGTATTTCTGCTAGGAAAGGTGGTGTGTTTTGATTATGAGAAAAATACAGAAAGCACGATCTTACACAAATTATTATTGGTTTCCAAGCTTAACAAATAACGATCTCGTATAACTATTCGTCCTCTTCAATTCTTACATGACTCAAGTGAAAACTAAAAGTGATGTTCTCTCATAAAACTGGAAATGACAACAAAAACTGCCGTTGGTATAATTGCAGCAGCAAAATAATGGCTATACAGTGACATACGGCAAGAACTGGGTTGTAGCGTTAAATTTACACACGGTGTTGGTGTTTGTTATTCTTTTTAGAATTTTTAGGACATCATCAATATCAAAAATAATTAAACACTCTTTTCCATAATGAATTATATTAAGATTAATTAAATTAAAGATTGCTATGATTGTAGCGACACATTTGTGCCGAATGGCTGCAGATAGCGGTAGTTCCGTTTTATATTGTCATATACATCATTAAACTTTCTACTGTAAACATTAATAGATGAACTTGACATTTTGCATACAACTGGACAAGGGTACAGTCTCTCACCATGCCAATTTTCAACTTTTTTGATGCAGGTGAAGCACCGGTTGCTAAGGACTTTTTAGGACTTATATCACTAATTCAAGGGCGCATCGCGCCCGACTGAGTTTGAATTCATGGTGAAACTTTGAACGCCAATTTCTCCGTTAACTTCCTTGGCGCGCTGTCTTAAAATTGAACTTTCGGTCGCGTTTTTCGCCCCTTTCCTTTATTTTGAATCAAGCAAAAAACAGAAAATGATTTTTGCGACTTTTGCCTCCTACCGTCGGAGTGGCTCACATATCAATATGTCAGTCGCTGCGTACAAAAACAAACAGTGCATTAATTCATAAATTGATTTCATGGAGAAGTTGCTGCAACGTTGTGGTGATGTCACGGTGACTTCTCCATCAAATTAATTCATGAATCTATGAATTGTTTTTGTTCACCACGATGAATCAGTCATAGGAGTTGCGGTGATGTCTCCTCCAGTAAGATTTGGCCTAAAGTCGTGAAAATTGTTATAATCATTGTAAATTAGCAGCATTGCATTGTGTGTGAGCAAGTCTTCATATTTTGTACTCAAAGTTTTCAATTTTCTCCATGTCTGCACTCCACAAATGTTCAGTCTAATACACGTTTTTTTCAATGAACAGTGTGTTCATGCTTCAACACTGAAAATAAGTAAGTGTTCAAACTTAATGGAGGGATGCTCACCATGAATGTCATAATGCTGTCATTTTCTAATGATCTTTAAAATTTTCACAAACTTAATATCTTTACTTTTTTTTTGAATTTTCTGAAACTTTCATAGATACATGTCTTTTTTCATTTTTCATCCAAATATTTTCCCATTTTCATCCAAATATTTTCCCATCAGATTTGAATTCTGTAACTCTTAAGTTGCCAAAGTTGCAAATATGTACCACACACAATACATACAATGCCCATAGAGCTGTACAATGTAATTTGTATGGCACTTCAAGAGTCAGTGTCTGACACAGCACAAAACAATCCTTATAATTTATGTTGTGAGTGTGTGTGTAATATGTGGTTTATAACATAGTTCTGTATTACTTTTTAGGCTTCATATGACAGAGGAATCATTTAAAAAGTACAACTTTCAGGCTTTTGATAGTTGGATCAGATTTGTTTTGAAACATTTTCAATCAAAATGAGGGTACTGATTTATTGTGGTGATGCATACTTCTTGCCAGCTTGCTTTTAAATCAAACCTTCAATTTGCGATATTAAGAATTTGTCAATGACCATGTACAAATTATTAGTGGTAATGGAGCATCCAGTGGAAAAAATATAAAACTGAAGTCTGGTATTTTTGCATAAAAACATTGGATTCTGAGTATTTGTTTGAGTCAATTTGAAAAAAAAAATACAAGTAGACTTTGGGTGGGAATTGATTGTACCCAGGCATAAAGGCAAATAGCAGGATTAGAAGAAGTCCTCACTTTGGGATGAAACTACTCTAGATTCTAGTACACTGTTCAAGGCTTTTGCAGTCTAAATTTCATGGTCGATTACTTTTAAAGGTAGGGGATCTCATTTGCACACATCCCCGGAGACCAGGAAAAGATAACTTGGCCCTTAGGCTATTGATGAAGGACATGGCTGTGTATATGGGATCAGTAATTACCTGGAATTTGAAAAATGGCAACGAAAAACAATGGCCGTTTAGTGTACATGTACGTTCAAGTGTAAAAGTTTTCGTCTTGCGAGACAATTCAAATCAGATTCTAACGGTCACTATAATTCTCTTAAAACTGAGTTTCTAGATTCTATATTTTGCTGAAGGTTCTCAAATGGCATTTTCTTCTATATGCCAGTGTATTTACACAATGTTAATTTTCAGGCATGCAAAAGAGATGCATTGCCTTTAACCAATCACTGTTAGTACTCATTGACTGATTGAGACTATCAAATTTGTTGTGTACCTTTGTATAAGATCAATTTATATCAGGGTACCTGATTAATTAAATACTGCTAAATATATGCTTGTTTGTCCACAAGGAAACAAACTGGAGACAAATCTTTCTAGCCAGTCAATACACTCCAGCTGGTGTATACATTGGTATATTCTTCAATCTGTTTGGTTCTTGACATATTTTTGACTTCTCCCAATCATGTCAAAACACTTTAATATAACTTCACAGAAATCAGTGACATGTACTGAATGAAGCAAATGATATAGATAATATAGAAGGGTGACATCCATGTTTTAAAATTCAACTCGGCCATTTTTGTCTCAGTCAAGATCAAGTACCATAAGATAAGAAAGCCTTTGTATTATTTGCAGCAGAATTTCTTTGTAGGTTGTAAAGAACCGAGTAGCAGTAATGGTTTGTTTTAAACATCAACCAAATTAGATAGTTTTTGTTTTCATTAGGTTTTTTTTGTACTCAAAAGCTGCATTTCATCTTCAAAATCCTCAACATATGTTTGTTTTCTTACTTTGTTCAATCAGGTTTTGCCAAAATTTTATATTTTATAGTGCCCTACTTAAGTTTTTGTTGTTGCTGTTTCTCACAGCTTAATCAGAAGTATAACACTACCTTCGTGTAGTTTAAATATTTTATTTATATGTATTGAAATTGTATATAGAGTGATGTATGACTTGTAGTTATAGTTATATAAGGTGTTAGCACGGCCGGATGTTCATGTGGCAATAGTAAAGAATAAAGTCAAACTAGTCCATGATATGCCAAGAAAGTTTTTGCTGTTATTACCAAATTTAATGATACATCTATTAGTGATTTGATAATACAGCTTGAACTACCAAAAACTTGGCATTGTAAATTCTCTCCGCACATCTTTCATTTATTATAAGTTCATGATGTAAACTTTTTTTTACATAGATAGTGGAAGGAGGTTTCATATTTCGAAAAGCATTGTATTGTGACACTTCTTGCAACATTTAAGAGGAGTAAATTCTGTTCAAAGAGGGAATTCTTTTCTATTTCATTTTTCTTCAAATGGATGATAATGAATGCAAAATATTTCTTAATTTTTAGCATAATGCATATCAATTGAAAAAGGAAGAAATGTGAGAATTTGAATGAACTTGGAATATTTCAGGTTTAACATGATTAATTGAAATTTGACTTGTCACATACACCAAACAAAAAGTTACAGATTGCATTTGGTGGCAATAGCATATCTCTTAATTCTTTCTCTGCCGGGGGGGGGGGGGGGGTATGGCCTGCCAGCCCCCCTCCCTTCGACGTTATTGCGCGATATGTCCGAACGCGAAAAAGCTTTCGCCGCGATGTTTCATGACTTTTTTCCTCCGAGTGTCCCGCATCTTTTAAGACCAAATTTGCGACGCCTGGGTACAGGGTTCCGAAGATACGCATAATTTGTACAAGTATGCATGTCGCGCCAAAAATTGCTCAAAAACGTGATTTTTGTGTACAAGTTCAATACAAATTGTGTTTTTAGCCAAAAATCATAAATGTATGAATATTTTGCTTTACTGATTCAGATTTCTTAATTTTATGCTGTTTATGATTGCATAAGTGACAAATTTCATCGAAAACTCAATAAAAAACAAAAGGTTGAAACAACAAACGCATAAGAAATTGCAAAAACAATAAAATACATTAGAATTTGATTGTAATATCACCTTTTTTCAGGTACATTTGCTAAGAACACCACAAAGGGTCTCTACACCAAAAATTAGTTAGAGCAAAAAGTATGATTTCACAGATTAATTACGCATCAATTAGCATAATTACCTAAAAACAATTTTCAAGAAAAAAATAACTATACAAATTTGTAGATTAGGTTGCCGGCGACATGCGTGCCAATTTTCGTCGCTATCACGCCAGTCGACAGCTGAAATCTGAAGGGGGGCCTGTGAGCCCCCCCCGGCCGTATGATCTCCCAAAATAGCCCGGCAGAGATGGGGTTAATGTGCCGAAGTTGCAAATATGCATCATACAATGCATACAGTGTCCATAGAGCTGTCATTCCCCGGCATGTTAAGAGTTAAACATGGTCAGCACTACATAACTGTGTAGCGTGAGTTTTTATTATTTTTCATTTTGCATTATATCAGCATTTTCTGATAATTCAGACATTAATCTCTGAATTATAAAACTGATGTCTAAATTAAGTTTGCCTTCATGCTCACAAAATGAGAACAATCTTATTAGAGTTGTGTGTAGTAATACAGTCAACTCTCATTTTTTAGAGCTTGCACTCTCTGAATATTTTTACATGACAACCCAAATGTGATTGCAATTACCCAGTACTCTTAAAGGCAGTCGATCTCATTTGCAAACATCCCCGCAGACCAGGAAAAGATAACCAATGCCCTAAGGCTATTGATGAAAGGCATGTCTGTAAAATCTGGGGGTCAGTAATTACCTAGAATTTGAAAAATGCAAAGGAAAAACAAAAGCCGTGTAGTGTACGTTCTATGGTAGGAATTTTTCTCTCGCGAGAAAAAAATTCAAATCAGAGTCTAACAGTCACTATAATTCTACTAAAACTGAGTTTCTAGCTGCTATATTTTGCTAAAGGTTCCCAAATGGCATTTTCTTCTAAATACCATTGTATTTACACAATGTTAATTTTTAGGCATGCAAAAGAGATCCACTGCCTTTAAAGGCAGTGGATCTCATTTGCAAACATCCCTGCAGACCAGAAAAAGATAACCCATGCCCTTAGGCTATTGATGAAGGGCATGTCTGTGAAATCTTGGGGTCAGCAATTACCTAGAATTTGAACAATGCGAAGGAAAAACAATAGCCATTTTGTGTACGTTCTATTTTTGTCTCGGCTCCCTCAGCTGGGTCGCACAGCTGTACGTGTAATGTGTATGGCAGCGTGATGGCGTGCGATAAGTGGCAAGAAAAATTACAATATTTTAGATTGTGAAAGAACTAAAACATAATGAAATGAGTCAAATACATGAAATTAAGAGGGAAGTACATGCCTTTCCGACAGTGTTACATTTGTAGTACGATTGTTTAAATTTCATCAAGAAATTACAACATTTCTTAGGTTTTCCGCGGTTTTTATGTTCATCGAACAAGGGATGTGACGTCACGCTCGTGTTAACACTCATGTTAAGCTATCGATTACAGAATTGATAGTGGCCATTAATCCGAGTCAAAGTGTTGGAGTTCGGTTTAAGGGCTCTTGCCGTCTACTAACACTAACACAAACACTAATCCAAAACTTGAAATCACCCATTGTCTGTGAAGACTTGTTTCTGGTGTGTAATGTCAGTTACTTCAATTGCTGCAATTGCAGTGGTGTTTGCAATCACGATGTAACCGCTATATGAAAATGGTCTTTTACGAAATATATACAGAGTTGGGAAGGAAGGAAAATAATTTATGCTTATTCATTGCAGGTGTTTCTGTGAAAATTCACAAATCACTGATGTAAATCCGTGGCGTCATATTCATCTAGGGGGATGGTTTATTCATTCATCCCCCTCTGATGAATTCGATTCCCTCATGGATTTTTGCCAGTGTCACAAATAAGTAATCAATTTGCGACAATCAATGTGTAATTGAAAGAGGTGCGTGATGTGATGAGCACTCGTCAGGCTTGTACAAATTATTCAGATTTTATGTCAATTCATGATTACTCGTCATGTGCCAGATAATTTGAAATAAAATTCATTTGATGAACTCTAAAATACTGCAACTCTGTGTACCGTTTGCGTAAAACGTGCTTGTTATTGGAAACGTGAAGAAAATTTATCAGTAGCAGAGTCAGGATTGTTTTGCTTTGGGGGGGGGGGGCAGTTAAATAGCACCAGGGGTCTTGTAGCACTATCCTACTGCTAAAGTGGAGTAACTCCAGAGTAAGTCTGGACTTAATAACCTCATGGGCAACTAGGAAACTTCTGAAAATATTTGATTTGGATTTGATTAGGAGTCTTTAACCCACTTCAAGAAGAGGGTTACAGGCAGAGTAATTATGGACCAGAAGAGGGTTGGTGGATTATCACTGTTTTCTTGCCAAAGAGATTGCAGGAAATTGCAGGAAAAATATGGAAGCTAGTGCAGATACTAGCTGTAGTGCTTGTAAATACAAAAGGCAGTGTGAATTTGGTCCAGATCAAAAGCGTATCAACTCACTCCAGACTTACTCCATGCAGAGCTACTCTGCTTTGGGTGTTAATTTGAAAGTGGTACAAAGTCAATCTGGAGATATATTTCAACCCATATGGATGTCTATATGCCAAGTTGGCCCAGTCTCCCCCCCCCCCTCCAATTCAGGCTGTGGAACTCTTTACAGTATTTGTTTACTTCTTCCCCCTTTTTTTTTGGGGGGGGGGAGAGAAGGATAGGTGGGTGGAGATGCGCCTGTTGGATATGCCAAAAACGTATAGCATATATAGGCCCATGATATGGAAGGGAAAGCATTAGATATTTGTCTTTTATCTGAACAAAAAGCTCTCATATGACTTTATCCCCCACCCATCCCTCAACAGGCCAATAATAAAGTCTGCTAAAAAACGTAAACCATTTTCACACCTCAACTCTAAAAAAAAAAGGGGGGGGGGAGACAAAGAAAGTGCACCCCGTCCTTTCAAGGCTTTTGAGCCTAGAGTCTTGTGCATGTTTGGATGTCAGAATAGACGACACAAGTACATACTTCACTATTTGTATGTGTGTGTGCATCTGTGTTTGTATGTATGTGTGTGTTTGTGTGTTTGTGTGTGTGTGTGTGTGTGTGTGTGTGTGTGTGTGTGTGTGTGTGTGTGTGTGTGTGTGTGTGTGTGTGTGTGTGTGTGTGTGTGTGTGTGTGTATGTGTGTGAAATAAAACTAAAAATCACAACATATGATATTCCATCACAGGATTTGGGGTAATACATGGCAAGACATTTTATTTTCAATGATTGCTTACATACAAAATAAACATTTATAATAGTCATTATTTTACCATACAGTACAACATTAGACAATGTACAATTTATAAAGGGTAAATAAAATGTACCAAGTCGTAGTAGCAAAAATTATATTGATATGCAAACACCTACAACAAAAATATCTAGAAAATATGCAGCAAATCATAATGCCAAGCTTCTACAGTTTGCATAAACAAAAGTACTAGAACATGTACAATTTTCTTAATACTGATAATAAGAAGTTGTATATAGAGGCAAGAGAATTAGTTTTTCTTACAGAAATTTAATGTCATATGCTTCATAACTAGTATAATTATATCTGTTTAGATTCTTCAACTTTGGTTACAAAACATGATACTACAAATAAATTACCTATTTTGATAAGAATACAGTTAGTTCTTGAACATAAAACTTCAAAGATACTTTCAATAGGAATGGTCTTCATATCTGCTATACCAGGGAAGCAAACAACAAATACAAGATTTTTACACAACCTGAGACTGGGTATATTGAAGCCAAGTATATTGTCACCCCAGACATCAGAAAAACACCATACCTATTGGAAATTGTTTATAGTGACAAATTGTGATTTTCAAATTAGAGGAGGGCATGTAGCAGTTTGAACATTACCTATTGGACATGTCGGGGTCCCCCCAACTCCCCCCCCCCCAAAAAAAAAATCTTACATTTTGAGTAGTTTCTCTAAAATGGAAGAGTTTCAGAGCGAACAATTTTCAGGACATTGATAAATCATGTAGGTCTATCTAAAAACAAAATAGCAAAGAATTTCATTTTTTTTAACCATTTACCAAAACTATAATTGGGCTTGGATAATTATGTACTATTCCAACAATTATGCAAACTGATAACACTATTTGGATTTATTCTTGACTTAATACACCTAATTGCATTACCTTTCTATCAGAATAGTAAAATCTTTACCAAATATGTTTTAATATTTGCTAGTCCAGTGCCCTATCTCATAAAACTTGCAATCAATTGCAAATCCAAAAATCGATTGTAAATCTTCAAATAGGGGCCTTCTGGGTTCTGATTGGTTGAAATCAACTTACAATTGATTTTTGAGAGTTGCAATCAATTGCAAAGTTTTATGAGACAGGGCCCAGATTTATATACATTTATATTAAATCACATTTTCTAGATCTTTCAATAAATCAACAATTTTCAGTCCTGATACAACGTATGGGGTGAGAGGCTGGAACAAACATAGCTGGTGGAAAGAAAAAGAGTTTTCTACAATTTTACTTCTGTCCTCGGGGGGGGGGGGGGCAGTCCAACATAATGCTGTACACATGCGTGACCAAATTATTTGCAGACACCCCTAAACAAGTTCTTCTCTGTTCAAAATAACCCCCTAAACAAGTTTCCTGCGTGCTTCATTTACACATTTTGGCCCCTAAACAAGTTATCGCCAGAATATGACCCCTAAACAAGTTTTGTCCACGCCATAGACTGTACACACTGAAGCCGTGCGCATGGACAGAGAGGTGACAAATTTCACGATCCGGTTTCCTGCGGTTGTTTCCCAAGGTTGTATACATTGCTTTCGTAACCTAGCTGGGATAACACTTTTCAGAAACGAGGAGGAAAATGCTTGGGAAAAAACATACCCTAAATACATTTGACCAGTCTTTCAAAACCACCCTTTTTGTTTAAAAGCAGTGTTTTTGATACCCTTAATGCGTGCATGTGTGGCCTGCGTCTAAAACTGAAAAACCCCCACCCCTTTAACCACGTTTTTTTGGTCACGTATGTGTACAGCATTATGTTTGACTGTCCACTCCCCCCCCCCCACCCACCCGAGACTTCTGTTTGGCCATTTAATCACTCCCTCCCCTTTTGCCTGTTTTTATGCCACTAAATACAATGTTGATATATTTAAATATTAAGTACTATATATCTACTTCATCGTACATTTCATGTAAAAATCAAATACACAATCTAGTAATTTTTTTAGCAAAAATGATAAAAATATACAAAGCGGAAAAGGCAGCAGTAGGAATGATATATGTTTCACTTATATGCTTTAATTACACATCACACAGACACACTTGTTCACAAAAATAGGATGTACGTATGGCTGACGCGTTGTATATACACGCATACTTATTGCACAAGATTCGGAAATATATATATATATACTCTGTTATAAATAATAATATATTGCACTTACATACATGACTTTGATCGCACCATTTTGTAGAGTAATTTATATTACACAAATATATACATATATCACAATATTCCACGGCATCTTACAGTACTTTGAAATGCTTGGAGAAATATACTTTATATGTTGACATTGAAACACATACATGCTGTATTGTGTACACATCTTGTATACACATTTTTGTTTTACAGAATACTGATTACATGAGGTGTGAACTATACAGTTGTAGAATGATGATGATGATGATGATGATGATGATGATGATGATGATGATGATGATGATGATGATGATGATAATAATAATAATAATGACAAGTGCCTTTTCAGAATAGATACAAGTATGGATTGTTTGATATCCCCATCGAAGTTTTGCAGGTTATTTTCACAAAATATGTAATACAGATATAATAAATACATTGTTTCAATGAATGCTCAGAGTTCTTATTCATACCTGATAGATTAACATAGCAATTGATTATGGAAAATTTAAACAACACAAAAAATAGCACATGTAGCTAAATTACAGAAAATACAACGTTCATCACTTCATTTGCCTGGGGAATAATCAATAAATTGGAATGAATTAGTGATATGGTATACTAAAAAACAATATTTACAATTCATGTATTGTTACCTGCAATAAATTTGTGAGTTACTGTTCAGCCAAATATGATATTTTGTGCAGTCTTAATATCACCAATTAAGTACAAGAAACATTTTTTTTCTAATCTAAATCTAAATACATGTAAAGCTTGTGTTCGATCTTTCATTCAGTCAAAGAATACTACTATTTGTAAAGAAATACATGTTGACTGCTGAAGTTTGGACAACATTCATGTTGTATTAATAAGCAAAATATCACACTGTTTCAAACTCAATCAACAACATATATTCCTAGTCTTTAGCATGGACAAATCATTGTGCATTTAGACAAAGGCCCTTAATGTTGTAACGACACTACATACTTAATGTACAGAAGTATTAACTAGCCCCCTGTAAAGACTTGTTGATAATTAGAAACTCTTGGAAGATATTAATGGAAGGTCAATTAAGATTTAAATCTTAAATGGCCTTAGAGTTTCCAATCATTGTAAAAAAACAGATAATCACAGAAATCAGAAAATAGAACAAAGAGAGCAGGAGTCTTCAAATTCTTTAAAAAAACCCTCAAAATCCTTGATACAGTAGAGCAAACTTGTAAGTGATAGTTTTCAAAATAAATAAGTAAACATTTCATCTGAAAACAAAATTTCTATTAAAAAATAATTCCCAGGAAGTCTTGAAATTCACTTAGACAAAAAATCAACAAAAATCTTTGACTAACAAGAACCAAGTTATAAGGAATAGTTTTAAAAATATATAGGAAAACATTTTACTTTTTAAGTGATAATTTCAAATAAAAGCTTTAAATCAAATTTCTATTAAAGTAAATTTCCATGATGTACTTCAATGGTGGCATAGCTTATAATTACACTTAAAGTGATAGGGTAACATTGTGGAGCTTCAATTTAAAAAATTGTCAAATTTTGATATCTGAACTACATAGTAGTGTTCATATGGACAAATAAACACCCTAGAATAAAAAAGTTTGGAAAGTTACACTGCCAATGGCAAGTTATGCATGAATAAACAATTAAAACTCGGGCGAGTTTAAATAGCGTAGGTGTACACACAGTAAGTCTATGGGAGAAAATGGACAGGTGAATCCGATCAACTTACGATTTTCACTTTTTTAAAGCACTAAATAATCATTTTGAAATACATTTTTTTTCAGGGCGTCATTTTTAGACCTTATCAGAGCCAATGGTAGCATGGGGAATCATGTAGCTCAGATTTTTTCTAACTGTGGTAAATGTTAGCCAATACCTTTAACAGGAGAAAGGTTTACATTTGTTTTCATTTTTTAAATAAATGTTTACACGATCCCCTGAATTGGAAAAGGTGGAAGAACATGGATAATGGAAATTAAAAGCTAATAATTCAAATTTCATGAAACAGGAATATATATACTCCCTATATATTTCTGAAAACTATTCTACCCACAATGAGGGAACAAAATGGAAATGCTAATCAATAAATGCTTAAGTTAATGTTGGAAAGGTTTCTCAAAATGGAGAGGAATATATATTTTTTTTCATCTTTGTTATTTACTCTTCCTTACCTGCCTTTACGAGTAACTGTACATGTATATGCCACATATTTCTTGTACAGATTTTTTCCACAAATGGATACTTCCTGGAAATTCTGTAAGTGGAAACATTCATTATCAGTGAAGTTACTGTTTGTATATTTACTATATACCACTTGACTGAACGCATGTATGCATTTTCATACATACTGTATTTACGCATATTTTTGTAAATCGGAAATGAGTCTAGCGTCTTCTGGGACTAAATCTGTGGAGGCATATTTTCATGATATGTCAGAAAATCAATTCTTATGCCACAGATATTGATAAACAATGGTAGTGCTGAACAAGTCACTGCCCAAACAAATTTAGTGGGTATGGTAACTTACGTTTTGGATCCGAGCTCTTATACATGTATTTATATGTATATTTATACATATCTATCCACAAATGTGGAAACTTGCATGTGACTGTCACTGTATTCCTTCTTAATTTTATGATCAATACTGTATTTGCAAAATTTGTAAAGAATACACCATTGCAAAATATACAGCATACGCAGTACATATATATCACTTTCCAGTAATATTCATGTATATTTCAACTATTTGTTTGTTAGGGTGTAGTCAAACTGGATATCGGCATCTTTAAATCTCTCCGGTAGAATTTTGTCCATCTTCTCATTCATGTGAACGGTGAAGTAGTACTTCCAGTAGCCAACACGGTCCTCTGAAAAAAAAGAGGATATGTGGAAAAGAAAACAAAAAATACTGTTAACCTTAGTACTGCACCACTGTGATAAAACGTCATAGATTTTTTGCATGTAATGTTATGAGCGTGGCAATAAATAGGTAGTTTAATGTCTGAATCAGAGAAGAAAAGAAAAATAAGACATGTTGAATGTCATTCATTTGGAACATGCACTGGTTTTTGCATAGATTTAACTCTTCTGAAGAAATATTCATACAAATACAGTATTTAAGATTGAGAATGCATATTTCCTATAGTTGTTGGAATGGTTATATGATTTGCATAATCAGTCTGTGAGATGTTTGCTAAAGTTTTATGTGTAACAGTAGTGTAAAATTCAACTATACATTGTAAATTTGGATCTGTATTTTCCCATACACACACACACACAGTCCCACACACACACACACACACACACACACACACACACACACACACACACACACACACACACACACACACACACACACACACACACACACACACACACACACACACACACACACACACACAAATTCTGGCCCTTACATTTTTTTAAAACATCAAGAATCATAGAAATCCTTACATTATGAATGATTTTAGCTTATTTCCATAAAATAAACATCTGATTTTTCCACGGATTGGGGCAATATTTGGTTTGATTATTTATTTCAGGGTTCATACACTTACATATTTTTAAAATTTCCCGACTTTCTATGACAAAAAAATGGGAGATTCCATGACCGTTTTTACATTTTTGAAGCATGCAAAAATACATCATCACAATACTACTTAATTGGTAATTTAAAAATCATCTTGACTAAATAATTTTCCCTGACTTTCCAAAATAAATTCAAGAATTTCTTGACTTTCCCTGATTTTTGCTTCTGTAAAAGGTGTTTTCAAATTTCCTGACTTTGCAGAAATTCCCTTACCTGTACGAACACTGTCAGTTTTTTATCCATTTGAATTAAAACAAATGACTCCTTTTTTACAGTAAAAAAAATTAAAAATTTACCCCTGTTTGAAGAGCACTTTCAGGCAAAATCTAGTTTTTCTAGCTTTACAAATCTGGAGAAAGATTGAACAAAATAAGAACCAACAATTTTACCTCTTCTGTTGTAGAGTGGCTCGTCATCCCAGTAGTTGTTGATAGACTTGACAGCACCAGCAGACAAGGGCTTGTTCAGGAAGTTAGCGACTTGTCGAACTGCTGTTGGGAAATCCTGCATGAATGACAACATTCATGTACTTAGTAAATTACTTATTACATAAATCAATAATCAGAAAATATTGATTCATTTAATTCTTTAGTTTATTTTCATTATAGCTAAGAGTGATAATGGCCACAATCAAGATTCAAGCATTCTTCTGCCTTTAGCACAAGAATAATAAGAAACCGTGGTATACCTAGAAATAACTAGAGCAGTTCGACTGCGCGCAGTCGATGGGTATGCCTCCGCAGTCTGTACTCCCATCCAACTGATGTAATTTGAAAAGCTTCAAGTTACCATGGTAGCAAGACCAATGAGATGAATAAGCCCATGTGACCTTTGACCAAGTTACAGTAAAATCCAATAAGCAGTTCTTAAATTATCGCGACAATGAGCTCAACTTGGACATGATGCCTTGTGACCTTTGACCTCTGACCTTTCAACTCCGAAATCAAATCAGTAAATTGGTGCCTTATATTAGATACTTCTCCCAAGTTACATCAAAATCAGACCAGTCATACTCAAGTTATCACAGTAATGAGTCCAAATCAGACATATTTAAGGCCCAGTGACCTTTGGCCTTTCAACTCTAAAATCTAATCAGTTCATTGGTGCCTCATAATACATGCTTCACCCACGTTACATGAAAATCCAACTGGCCATTCTCAGGTTATTGCGGTAACGAGCCCAAATGAGACATATTTTAGGCGTGGTGACATTTGACCTTTGAGCTCCGAAATCTAATCAGTTAATTGGTGCCTTATAATACATACTTCACCCAAGTTACATAAAATCTGACCAGCCATTTTCAAGTAATCGGCGGTAACGAGCCTAAATCAGACATATTTTAGGCCTGGTGACCTTTAACCTTTGACCTTTCAGCTCCAAAATCTAATCAGTTCATTGGTGCCTCATAATACATACTTCACCCAAGTTACAAGAAAATCCAACTAGCCGTTCTCAAGTTATCACGGTAATGAGCCCAAATCAGACATATTTTAGGCCCTGTGACCTTTGACCTTTCACTTTTCAGCTCCAAAATCTAATTAGTTCATTGGTGCCTCATAATACATACTTCACCCAAGTTACAAGAAAATCCAACTAGCTGTTCTCAAGTTATCGCGGTAACGAGCCCAAATCAGACATATTTTAGGCCCGGTGACCTTTGACCTTTGACCTTTCAGCTCCAAAATCTAATCAGTTCATTGGTACCTCATAGTAAATACTTGGTCTTAGTTACATCAAAATCCGATTGGGGGTTCTTAAGTTATTGTGGTAACGAGAACCGGTAACGGACAGACGCACGGACACACGGATGGACAACCTGAAAACAGAATGCCTCCGGCAACTTCGTTGCAGAGGGGAAAAAAAATGAGAGAGGTGGGGGTAGAATTTACCTGGTTTTCGGAAAACACTCTCATGTGCTACGGACATGCCAGCATTAGGGGATTGAAGAAATGCTCCCTCCTCAACAAAACTCTGAAATTATTTTAGCCATAATTCAGCAATCAGAGACATACTGTTGTCAAAACAAGGTTTCTTTCTACTACAAAATGCTTTAAGAAAGCAACCTTTTTCTGGTTTACTTCTGTGGGATAGGGCATACAAGCTAGCTGCTTTCTTCACTGGACACTCCAAGGCCAAAAAAATGTGTTATTCAAAAAGAAAATGATTATTAGCTGAAACTAAAACTACATTTATATCAGCAGTAGATGTAAACTCATTGTATTTATCGGAAAACAGGAACAGTATTATTGCTGCATTCTTTATCTTACTTCTTTATGCATAAACAGGTGAACTGCCATTTGCTACATTAATACAGTGTATTAGAACAATTGAATGCAGTGGTAGCTATGGAGGAAAAGTTTTGATCACTGTGTCACCAAGAAGTATCTCCTTAATTATCACTGTAAATGAAAATAATTTGACCGGATTCTTCATACTCATGGCCCTCTTTTTAAGTACTACTTTTTCTTGTTTCTTATCTCATGAACATTGGGCTGGCCTGTTGCCATCCAGTTGTGAGTGTTTGTGTAGATTGGTGACAATAACCAGCAAAACTAGGATTGGTCTCACTTAATGTACATACATATATATTTAAATCAAAGAAGGCTTTTGAGCACAAAAGTACATAATTTCTTTTATTTAAAGCAAAAGCTTCTCACTTCCTTACCTTTCGAACATCTTCATATTTCAGGAAGAGAACATTTTCATGATACCTCTGTTTCCACCACGTCAGGACATGATCAAAGTAAGAACCGTATCCCACTAGAAAAAAACAACAAAAAGTAATATCAAGTATAGTAAACTCAGGTATTACCTTCATTTCAGGAATTCATAAAGTTCCTAGACAAGAACGTATCATATCCGGGGCATACCATTCCATGACTAATGCCTTAGTGAATGTTTTTCATTGCAAGATTGATAATTCTTTCTTCCTTCATTCTTCCACACGTAACAAAATGTATTTGCTTGTTTTTCATCATGAGTACTCTTCTCATACAGATCACACCCTGAAACATATACACAAAGTGCAAACTTTTAAAATAACTTTAAATACCTGCCACATGAGTTTGTCTGTTTCTTTTACTATTTCTACAATAAATGTAATGATGCATTAAGAAATGCATGTAATAACTCATGTGGGTGGGGGAGGATCTTGGAGCTCATTAATGTTCAATTTGCAGTATTATCTCCCCACCCCCTGCCACTCCCCACCCCATATTGCAATCTTACATTTGTTATTGATGAATCGGTAGAAGAACTGGTTGAATGTCCCCTTGTAGTGCAATCCATCGCGAACTGTCCGGTGGAAGTCATAGAAGGAGCACATCACATCCTTGGGATTCCTGGCGATGTAAATAATCTGGATAGTCAAACAAAAAAGGCAAAGAAATTTACAAAAATCAATACAAAAATAAATGCTAAACCTCAAAGAGTGGAGGAGATCATAAAAATTAAATTGTTGTGGTTACAAGCTGAAAGCAGACGTGTACAAATGAAGCCCAATGGCCATTGATATGTGACCTTCCAACTCTAGTCAATTCAGTGTTGTATCAAAGTACAAACCTTACCAAGTTTGACAAAAATCCCATCAGTAGTTTACTTATCGTGGTACTGAGGCTATACTAGAGATATTTGAGACTAGGTGAGTTTGTGATGTGGCATATTTGAATTTCAGCTACCAAATGTGCAATGAATTCTCCTATATCCAAACAAATCCCAGAATGTGCCACACTGGTAAGCCTTCTACTAACACCTTGCACTATCCTGGAACAATTTAACCCTTTGGGCTCGCTTCTATAAATGTACATCATTATTGTTCAGTGAGAGATCACACAATTTTCACTTTGTTGACTGTGGAGGACAACATAAACCCATAAATGTATGTTTTCTTGTAAAAAATCTACACACAATATTTATTTTCTATATCTATATAGGTACAAAAATTTGTACTTTACGGGGAACAGACATTAGGCAAAATAGCTATATCCTTCATTAAATGTTTGAGTTACAAGTTTGTGATATTTTCTGGACTATTGTACAAGCCCTGTCGTCCCCTAGGGGTTAAAGGCTAATCTTTACCCTATAACTATTTTTTGTCAGATATCTCTGGAGCAATTAGTTGCTGGGCCACATGTCTGATCACCCTCTACCTTGCACTGTTGAGTGCTAGACAGATAATATTAATGAAATTAATGTGTTACCTATAACTCTTTGTCATCTGAGATATATGTAGGCCTACTATATAACTGGAGTAATTGCCTTTGGAAAATATGTCCGATCAAAACGTACCTTAGACTGTTTCTCTTGGACACTTTCAGGCAGTAGCTGATACGGGAGGTGGGACTTGATGTATCGCGGTGATGACAGGCTCTTGATGGTCTCTAGGCCAGGGCTGGGTCCCTCAAGGAAAGGGATGGCATCCTCAACGTTCTCAAGGCTGATGCTGGTCTCCTGGAGATTGCCCCCTTTGAGGAGCAGGAAGATCAGGTCCTGGACCCACACTCCTGAAAAAACAAGAAAGTGTATATTATTTAATTGCCAAGTGCATGTTCACATGCATGCGTTGGTTTGTCATTGTACTGTTATCATACTTTCAGTGCAGTGCTAATGTCATGTTTTCAAAATGTAACATCACAAATAAACCTGGAACAGGGGATCAGTGGCATAGCTAGGATTTGTATCAGCAGGGGCAATGGGGGGCCTTGAAATTTGTAGGGGCAACCAAAATATTTTTGGGTGGTTGCGAACACATTTTTAGCTTCCTTCAGGATTTGTGGGGAGCACACAATATTTGTGGGGGAGGGGGGGGGGGACGTGCCCCACCCCCCCACATTAGCTAATGCCCCTTACAGGGGATTAGCTGCTTGACACAATGGATTAGCACAGTTGTGACATGGCCTTTGGATGGGGTAGCAATTAGGGTTTAATAAATAATAAACATGAGGATACAGCAAACAAGTGGGGAGGAGGCTCAAAAGTGTCCTCCTCCTCCTCACACCCACTTAAAACTCAGTATAAAACATCCAGCATCTCCCAATTTTATAATGCTGACTTTTCGTTTAAATGTTTATTATGATCTTTAGATTTTTCTGAACCTGAATGCGACATATTCTGACCTCTCCCCTAAATTCTGGATCCACAACTGTATACAATACAGATAACTTTAAATTATACACTTCCCCAGTCCTGTGTTTTCCTATATCAGCTCTTCACTCTCACATACATGCACACGTAATAACAAAGCATCCCCACTGAAATCTAATAACTTTGCCACAAAAAGGAAACATCCATTTGACCAAGAACATCTGCAAAGTACTCAGTAGTGCTCACGTGTCTCTACAACTCAAGAACCTCCATAGGCAAGTTATTGATTTCAACCAATAGTCTAGCACATCAAGAAAATCAATGCCCAGAAATAAATCCCTCAATGTTTTATCCCACAACCAACCCTGGAGCAGAATGGTATCAACCACTTTCTTTGCACTGTACCTTTTGGGGATCAATGGGTCACTGCACTACCATTGTTTTTTCCCTTTTCTGGGGGTTACTGAGATGAAACTAAATTCCAAGACAAACACCATGCAAACTGAATCTTTAAAAGATCCACTGTTGCGAGTGCCCTCTCTCGACTTGAGTAATACAGTCAGGGACACTTATGTTTCCCAGAATGTACCATAAACATTTTGGGTTTTGTGGGACATGTAAAAATATAGTTTTTTGTGTTCCTCTTGCACTCTACACCACAGCAAGCAATGCTACAATGCATATATTCATAAATATATAATGCCTGTATTTTAAGACTGTTCTTAATTCTCTCTGTGGGCGAATTGTCTCTTAACCCATTGCAGACTAGACACAAGCTATCTTGTCGCGAGGTCTATGGGAAATGCGTGTTAAAGCAAAATTGAACCATCTTCAACAGGTTAACCTGTTGACTCAAGGAACAAGATGTGCCATATTAGCTCTATGGAAATTATGGAATCTCAGAGGCATTGGATTAACTGTAGGTTTTTAACCCATTGAGACAAATTAATACAAAATGCAATTTGAACCAAACAGGTTGAAAGTTATATCAATGGCTACACCACCTGGAGTGTATCTCCTTGCTGGAAGGATTTCTCTTGAATTTGTTCACTTAAGCAAAATCAAGCATGAACATACTAGCATTTTGTTTCTCTCAAGTCCCAATAAAAATAGACTCCATAGAGAGCTACACAACAGATTTGTCTGTCACAAGGCATTTAGATGGAAGTTACTTTAGAATGAGTCAACTTTTGACTACCACATTTTCACAGTATAATCCTTGCACAGTTTACTTGATTCTACAATAGGTTCTCCCCAACTTGAAGACTACACCCAATCGTGATATTTATCTTTAAAAGCAAGATATCTCAGGCTGGAGTCTATGTAGCATGCATGTTATATTGAAATCAAATCGTCTCAAATGGGTTAAAAGAGAGTTGTTGGCAATGACCTTGAAACAGGAAGGAGCTACTGCAGGAAAGGACAGATTTGCATAGTAAATATCAATTTTATGTCATGAAGAATATCTGTAATAAGTCAGCAGGTCTCTCAAGGGCCATAATGGGATGCAGAATCGCTTCTACAAATATTTGAAAAAATGTTAAGTATTATTACCAAGAGATATATTCCCAGCAGCGAGTTATACATACACAAATCAGGAATTCTTTGCAGATTCAATCATTATTTGAACGTGGCACTATCATAGGATGGTAAATTCAATTTAGTCAAAGGTTTAATGTCTATTGGAAATAATAAGCAGTAAAACTTGCAGTTCAAATGTAATTAAGTACCTTTAAGAATGAAAATCAATGAACGACCATTTCACGTTTTTATTCACATAGGCTGTTGTGTTATATTTTTTGTCCCAAGGACATTAATTCATGTACCAATATTATCTGTAGATATTTTACTAGTGACAGCATTACTGTTTAAAGTCTTGGGTTGTGGAGTATTTATTTGTCCATTCAAACATCATCATTATTGATCAGATATCAAAGTTTGACCTGTTTTTAATGCAGCTTGTCAGCTTTCACAATGTTTAACAGTACCTTTAACTTAGATTTTTAGTCTTGTATTAAGTCAACTAGATGGACCCTTTTTTAGTTGGCATGCATCTTGACTCCTCCCCCAATTCCAGTGCCTAGTGTATGCACTCTTACATGTAACTCACAATAATCCTCTAAACACCATTGCTTGAGACATGATAAATGATCACTTCACTATCCTCTGTGACAAATTGCCTGTTACCATAGCAACAGTACCCTTAAATACACAACACATTGTCCTTTACAACTGGTAATCAATCAATATTACTCCCAAATTAAACTTTTAATACATTAGAAACCTTGAAACAAAAATAAAACCACCTACATGTACCTATAGTTTCACATCTTACGATGCAAGCAGACGCACCTGCACCATGCACTGTGTCACTATCAATATTGACAGATCTAGGAGTTATCGGGGTGGGGTGGGGTTAGAATACTCCTATCTCCAAAGTAGCTTTAATACATCATATTTTAATCTAGTGCCCCCCCCCCCCCTTTTTTGTAATCTGACCCCTCCTCAAAATCCTATTTTAAATCTTTATTTGACCCACATTTTTAAAAAAGAACTTAAGTTCAACTTCAGAATTGATGTTTTGCATGATAGGATTTTTTTTTTCAATTAGACGATGAGGGTATGATATGACTTTGCTTATGAACTTTATGTGGAAAAGGTATTAGTTTGAGAAAGAGATTTTGAGAGATTATTAAGGTCCTAACTCATCTTGACATTTTAAGATGAAATAAAATTATACTTGTGTATCTGTGCAACATTAGGTAGGAATGAAGCAGTAACAGCAAAGATATAAGATGAAACTAATACAGTTGTAAATATTTTTTTGACTTATTTCATTTTTGGTGAGGGGGGGGGGAGTGGAGGGGCCGTTCAGCAATCTATATCTTCAGCTGAATCATAGTTCACCATAAACACTGAAGAACCGGCTACTCCCCCCAACTCTCTTCAAATTTGTAAACATAATAATATCCTTTTTGAAAGCTCCTGCATTTACATTCAGGAAGTGACTTTTTAACTCTAGTCCTGTATGTGTAGTTAGAACATCCGGTTGTATGCATCCTTAATACATGTATGATGTGCAGTCTCATCCCAGGTAGAAATTTGGTTAGGGTATAAAGTGGAGAGTTTTTTTTTGGGGGGGGAGGAGTGGAATTAATAAAACTTCTCAACTCAGTATACAGCCATTCTTTCACCCCTTCTTCATTTTTTACCTCTTCCAACACCATTTTATCTTATTACTTGAAGATTTTCCCCACTTGTCTCCCCCTTCCTCCATTATTTACTTGCAACGCTACCTAGAAAATGACATCAGCAGCAGTATGTTTGGTATAAATTTCAAATAAAAAACGGCAGCTCCCATACATTTTGACATTGGATCTGTCTACATTAACTTGCATTTTTCTCAATGAAAATACAGATAATACCACGGCTAGTGGATAACATGCACTGTAACTTAACCTCACAGCTACTATACCTTGCACAAACTGCCACATGTACTGTAAGATAGATGGACGAATGCTAGAACTGTACATGTACCTATGGTACATGTATACAAGAAGTGTTTGCTGTTCAGTATCCCAGTAGATGATTAAATCAATTCTTATCTTTTACAAAACTGTGTATGAGTTGAATGTAAAAGTTACAGCTTGAGGATTTGTGCATTTCTAAAGATACATGTATCAAGATTCCTGAAAATCAAATCCTTTTTTAAAACAAAATATCCTGGAATGTGCTTACATTACACAACATTCTTGTAAAGTTGTAATACTATTTTCAAAAATTAATTAACAATGAGTCAATTTCACATGCACTGATACAGAACAATTAACAAGAACGTTCAAATTATCACTTCTAACTTTACGCGTGGCTAAATCATGTCATTAACACCACTGATTTGTGTGAATTTTGAGTAAAAGTATAGCTTTTTATCTGTTTCTGTAAAACATTTGATTATGTTAGCTGAATTATTTCCAGAGTATTCAGATAAAACTTACAACTTCATGTAAATTTATTGCAAAATGTAGTGTGGGTTACTTATTGTGAAAAAAAAAACGGTCTTTATTCAAAGGCTTAAAGTATAATCCAAGTTGTTCTTGATACAAGACTAGAGGGAGTAATTTCAGACTTATTAGAGACAACCTCGCCATGAGTGTTGAGTTTCTGGGTCTCTGGGGAGAAAAGCAAATGCTGGTCATCTTGGCTGGATAGTGATTGCGTTGGTTATTGATCTCACTGACAAAACAGAAAGGATACACACGATGGTTATGTGCAAAATGTAAGGAACTCATTCTATGGCCCGTATGTTGAATAGATACAATCTACAAGTATGTTGATATCTTGATAGTCCGTAGAAACCATTCTTCAGAAGGAGTGCTATTTGATTTAGATTTTTTTTCAGAAATCATATATTTCGGGGTAAATTATTTCTGAACTTCTGAAAATTTTGTGTAAATTTCTGCCTAGCTGCAAAGTCTGCAGCCAATCACTATGAGGATTTTATAAAAACTTATCCTGGCCTCTAGGTGGCTGTGATTTGTGATTTAACGAATATCTAAAAAAAATAGTTGGAGATGATTTATTTGATTTCAATATAACATGCATTCTTCATAGATCCCAGCCCAAGATTTCATGTTCTTAATATGCAATGGGTTAAATAGTTGTCCCTCTCTCTTTCCCCATGGGATAGCTTTACACAAATAGTCAAATTAGTATAACAATTCAATTTTGTGTTGTTGCAAATGATTATGCCCTCAGTCCAACCTGTATAGAAAGGACACTGACTGGAAACAGTGGTGCAAATCCGTTTTGAAATGAATTCGCGAAAATCCGAATTCCTTTTTTGTCTTAGTAGGGCCTATATACAATGTAAATGAAATTCTCCACACTTGCATCTAAGAAAAATGAATGTGGTAGATTTGCCAGTTTGAAGAATCCCTCCATAAGATCAATTATAATCATTTGAATATTTATGTAACTCTTGAAGCGGTTTCAACCAATTTTCTAAAACTTTCTGCTTTTTATTTCTATTTATTTGTTCTGTATTCTCTGAATGCATGAGATATCTGGTATAATTGCATTCCATGTCCACTTCAAAGGTTTTACTGCGCAAGGTGACGGTTTTTGAGTTGAAAAAGGTGTAGAATCTGTGCATTGCGCATGTGGTTATTGGGAGTATGCATTACGAACCTACGAGCCTAGCTTTTTTATTATTTCACTAAGTTGTCCGTAGATTTAATTTTTGATAGGACATTAGATGTCTAATTTAAATACTAGCCAAAAGAAGTTGATACTTAATTCAGCTGAAGTACAGCTACATGTACAACTGTATTACATTTATTTAATCTCTAGTCAATAATGGTAGTGTCATTCATCTAACTGATACAGTATCTAAACTATCAATGTAGGGTATTACATGTAGAATTGTATGAAAAATTGAAATGTTGTCCATCATACATATGTGTCATTGACTTGCATTACTCATGTAATATAGATGCAAGCAAGAAGAGAAAATTGTTTCGATTCTGCATACCTGCTTATGATGGCATATGAAGTCAAGTTCACTTCCTTATAACAGAGGCATGACTAGTTCCGACTCGTATATAAAAAATCTTTTTATACTGAACAAGCATGAGCTACATGTTTGACTGGCCCCTAGGAGAGCACCTCGATACCTGTATAACAAAATCTTGTGTGTTATGCTTCTTGTATAATTGTAATTGGAACTTTGAACGTGAACTATGTTCGCATCAAACAGTTTGCACAAACTGGGGCGGGTAAAGGAAAAAGATCTCATTTATTTCAAAATCACAGGGAAGGATTGTTTTCAATGCTCATGCGTCGGTTTTGCTAAACGCTGTTTTGTTGATGCAATGTACATTTGAACCTCTAACGGAATCTGGGTTTTAATAAGATGTATAGATAGCTGACAGACAGAAATCCCTGCAATGAAGGAGTATATTAATGCAGTTCTATCTTTCCTGGGTCAAAATTGAAGCTGATCAATCTCAAAACAAAGCAAATTCATACAACTGTGAAGAAATCACTTGGCATGCAGAATATTATTGCGTAGAAGTAAATCTTGTACATGATGTATGAATGTTTCCAAAGATTGAATTGCTTGCTGCATTATTTTCTAGCCCTTTGTTATTATTTAAAGATTGTTTTATATGTGGCATCAAACTCATGGTAGAATAAGATCTATAACTACGTTTTAAAATGCCTTTGCCCACTTTGTTTTGTCTTTTGTTAAGTCATAAAAGATGTCAATGTTGCTGTTCGCTGGGCCAGCTGATCCTTTGCTGATTGTTTGGCATTTCATACCCCATACTAGGACATATGACAGTACAGTGGATTAAACACAGCGACAGTAAACACAAGATCACTACTAAACTACCAAGGAAAGCCATACGGAATATCGCAGAGGAACCAAGTACCACAGGATAGGTACCACAGGAAAACCACAGGAAAACTGCAGGAATACGCAGCAGGATAGCACCACAGGAAAAACCACCAAACTACCATAGCGACACCACAGGAATATCGGCATGGCAATACCACAGGGGTATCACACGGACAGTTAGTCACCACAGGAATATTGCAGGGAAGTACCACAGCGAATATTGCAGGGCAGTACCACAGGAATAATCACAGGACAGTACCACAGGAAATATTACTAGGGTAGTACCACATGACTATCACAGGGCAGTACTACGGTAGGTACCAACAGGACAGTACCACAGGAATTATCGCTCAAGGCTAGTACGCGCAGGATAGTACCAAGGAATATTCGCAAGGGCAGTACCACAGCAGTTATTGCAGGGCAAGATGCATTACTTGGCCCTGGCGGTACTGGCCTTGTGGTAATCTGTGGTACTGGCCTGTGGATAATTGTTGTGGTACCTGCCCTGTCATACTGCCCTGTCTACTGTTCTGTGGTACTGTCCTGTTAGTAATGTGTGTGGTATTATCCTTGTGGTATTTCTGCAGTTACTGTCCTGTGTACTGCCCTGTGTTAACTGTCCTGTGCGTACTGCCTTGTGGTATTGCCTGTCATACTGTCCTGTGGTACGCGGCTGGGTACTTTCCTGTAGTACTGCCTTATGGTACTGTTCCTTGTGGTTACTGTCCCTGTGTATCTGTCTCTGTTCCTGTGGTACTGATCCTGTGCGTACTCGCTGTGGCTCTGACCCTTGTGGTACTGCCGCTGTCATTATGTCCTTGTGTAGCTGCCCTGTGGACTTCCCTGTGGTACGCCTTGTTGTACTTCCTGTGTGTACTGCCCTGTCATAGCTGTCCTGGTACTTTTCGTGTACTGCCCTGTTGGTACTGCCCTTTTATGTCCTGGGGGGTACTGGCCCTGCGTGTAGTGTGTGTGTTTTTTTTTATTTTTTTATTTTTTTTTTATATGTTTTACTGTGTTTTCTTCCTGTTGGTACTGTGGTAGTGTGTGTGGTATCTTGTACGCGGTGTGGTCTGGTCTTTTGTGTACGTGTGTGGTGGTGTACTTCCTGTGGTACTGTGTAGTGTGGTGGTACCTTTCCCTGTGATACTTGTGCAGTGCGGGTAGTGTGTGGTAGTGTCTTGTACTGTGTATGTGGTATCCTGGTGGTACTTCCTGTGTGTATACACAGGAAGCAAGTACCACAGGATTGCGGACGTTGTGTACTTCCTGTTGTACGGTTCTAGTGGTAACCGTCCAAATTAACGTGCAGGACTTCCTGTATATACTTCCTGTAGAACTTCCTGTGGTACTTTCTGCTAGTAGAAATCCTGTGGTACTTACCACAGAGTTACTTACAGGATTTTTTTGTAAGGGAATACGGTACATGTACACGCCATACCGTCAAACCTGTCTGCAGCAGACACCTGTGCAGATGGATACCTCTCTCGTAAAAATACAATTTACTATTCCAGTCGAGGGGCACAAACCAGGGAGGTGGGGATGGGGGGACATGTTCCCCCCCCCCACACTTTTGCTGCGTGGAGGAACACAAATATCAAATCCCCCCCCCCCCCCCCCCCACACGAATTGATATGACCGGGGAAAATTTTAGAACCTTGAGATTTTGGGGAAAATTTTTTTTTCGGTTCAAACCCCCCCGCCCCCCCCCCCCCCCCCCCCCGGCAGATGAACATGTGATGTCCCCACCTA
>JZLH01S0135208.1:858-14376 GCA_001188425.1 Eucidaris tribuloides
CGCCGCGCCGATCTAGCAGTAGCAGTGCAGGTCAACCGTGTGAAGACCGGTAAGGCGCTGGCACAGCGGCGGCAGTAATTTTTGAGTTACACAGGCAGGACAGGAACTTTCAACATGGTGGACGTCGACGAGTTTACAGCATTTTGTGATCGGCAGTATCCAGGCGGTACAACTACTTTGGCCGTGCGTCGCGCCAAAGCTGTCCGAATTTTAGACTTCATTACAAAAACAGGAACCCGTGAAGAAAACCCGAAATTTGCGTGGTGGGTCAGACAAAAAGGGTTCGCGTTGAGGCGCTTTCCACGACTCGGTGACGAGGATGTTTTGTGCAAGAAGACGAATGTCGTCGTAAATGAGGGAGAGTCAGAAGTAGTATGTGATTTTAATTGTATCTCCTCAAATTAAAATTTTGTTTTGGGGATCTTTTCGGGGTTATATTATTTTAAGTGTTGGCAGGGGCATCGACAGGGGGACAGGGTTCTCGCCAGGGACACTAAACAAAACACTTGTAACAGCAAGTGCAAATTACAGAAAGTGAACAATGATATGTGCAAAGTTTTGCTAATAATAATAATAATATTATAATAAGGCTTTAGCCTTTAGAATAATCCTTGGTTTTAGGGGTCAAAATTAATAGGTTGCTAACTTCAGCTTGTACAGCCTTTGGTTTATTCCGTCACTACCACCAGCCAGACTACTGATGGAATAAACTGCAAACGCTTGTTACCTAATACACATAGACCCCTAAAAACCCAGAATTACCAAACTAAAGCAGCGCTCCACACTGGCACAGGTCCGACGGTCCGAGACCTGTAAAAATCACTGTCGGGCCAGTATAATTTCAGAAATGCCAAATTTTACTGGTCCGACCGGGACAGTAAAAAAATCTGTCTCATATAATGATATATCGCAGAAAACGGGCGTCATTCGGAGCTATTGTTCAGCTCCGTATTACAGCAAAAATAATTATAAGGAGTTTGAACCTAAACTCCGGTAATATTTAGTTCCATATTGCACCAAAAATAGTTGTTAGGAGTTTATTTTTGGCGTAATACGGAACTAAATATCATTGAAATTCATATCAACGGGTCAAAATCAAACTGTCGACTTTTATTTCTGGCATAATACGGAACTAAATATTAGCCAAGTCAATAATAAAATATAGTTTTAATTATTTTTTTTTAATTTAATTTTTTGGGCCAGTAAATTTTAGGTTCGGGCCAGTAAAATAATGAAAAACTTGACTTCTACTGGTCCGACAGGAACTAGTCGGACCAGTAGAAAAAAAAATTAGTGTGGAGCCCTGACTAAAGTCATACTATTTATTAGACCGAAAACTTCGACCTGTGTATCAAGTCCGGTCATTTTGCAGAGGATTTAACATAACAGACGATTTGGACGGAAATTTTACAGGTACATGTACCTACTATCTCCTCTCTACGCACCTGTAAAATGTCCGTCCAAATTGTCCGTTAAACCCTGAAAAACAACCAGACTCGATACACAGATCGAAGCCTTCAGTCTAGTTATTTCTTAGATCTCTTGTATTAAAGAGAACTAGAGCATTCGACTGCGCGCAGTCGATGGGTATGCCTCCGCAGTCCGCACTCCCATCCAATGATGTAATTTGAAAAGCTTCAAGTTACATGATACATGTAGCAAGACCAATTAGATGAATAAGCATAAGCCCATGTGACCCTTGACCAAGTTTACAGTAAAATCCAATTTAAGCAGTTCTTAAATTATCGTGACAATGAGCTCAATGGATCAATGAGGCTTGTGACCTTTGACCTCTGACCTTTCAACTCCAAAATCGAATCAGTAAATTGGTGCCTATATTAAGATACTTCTCCCAAGTTACATCAAATCGAAAAAGTCATACTCAAGTTATCAACAGTAATGAGCCTAAATCAGGCATATTTAAGGCCGGTGACACTTTGACCTTTGACCTTTCAGCTCCAAAAATCTAATCAGTTTATTGGTGCCTCATAATACATACTTCACCCAAATAACATAAAAATATACAGGAGGCCGTTCTCAAGTTATCATGGTAACAGCCCAAATCAGACATATTTTAGGCTTGTTGACCTTTGCCTTGACCTTTTAGCTCCAAAATCTAATCAGTTTATTGGTGCCTTAATAATACATACTTCCCCCAATTACATGACAATCCGTCAAAGCCGCTCTCAAGTTATAGCGGTAACGAGACCAAATCAGACATATTTAAGGCCCGGTGACCTTTGACCTTTGACCTTACAGGCTCCAAAATTCTAATCAGTTCATTGGTGGCTCATAGTACATACTTGATCCTAGTTACAATCAAATCCGATCAGGGGTTCTCAAGTTATCGCGGTAACAAACCCAAATCAGACATATTTAAGGCCCGGTGACCTTGACCTTTGACCTTTCAGCCCCAAAATCTAATCTGTTCATTGGGCCTCATAATACATACTTCACCCAAGTAACATGACAATCCGACCAGGCCGCTCTCAAGTTATCGCGGTAACGAGCCCAAAATCAGACATATTTAAGGCCCGTGACCTTTGACCTTTGACCTTTTAGCTCCAAAAATCTAATCAGTTTATTGGTGCCTTATAATACATACTTCACCCAAGTTACATGACAATCCGTCAAGCCGCTCTCAGTTATCGCGTAACGAGACCAAATCAGACATATTTAAGGCCGGTGACCTTGACCTTTGACCTTAACAGCTCAAAATCTAATCAGTTCATTGGTGGGCTCAATAGTACATACTTGAATCTTAGTTACATAAAATCCGATCGGGGGTTCTCAAGTTAGTCGCGGTACAAACCCAAATCAGACATATTTAAGGCTCGGTGACCTTTGACCTTTGACTTTCAGCCCCACCAAAATCTAATCAGTTCATTGGTGCCTCATAATACATACTTCACCGCAAGTTACATGACAATCCGACCCGCCCGCTCTTATCAAAAGTTATCGCGGTAGCGAGCCCAAATCAGAATATTTAAGGCCCGGTGACCTTTGAACCTTTGACCTTTGCAGCTCCAAAATCTAAATCAGTTTCATTTGGTGGCTCAATAAGTACATACTTTGGTTAAGTTACATCAAAATCCGATGGTGGTTCTCATTATCGGCGGTAACGAGATCCGCTAACGGACGGACGGCACCGGACGGAACGGACGGAAGGACGGACACCGCCCACGACGGACGGACGCACGGACGCACGGACGGACAACCCGAAAACATGATGCCTCTGGCAACTTCGTTGCGGAGGCATAAAAATGGATAAACTTTTAAAGGCAAGGTATATAAATTTGGGTAAATATAAAAAAATGAAATTCTTTGCAATTATATTTTTAGATACACCTAGATCTATCGACTATCGATGCCCTGAAAATTAAAACCCATTTTTTTTTTTTTAGAAATTACTGAAATAAAAAATGTCAGGGAGGGGAACCCCAACATTTCCCATGCAGGTAATGTTCATGTAGCCTACATACTGCTAGATGCTCTCCTTTAATTTAAACATTGTTATTTGTCAACATAAACAAGTTTCATCAGGTTTGATGTGGTTTTCTGATGTCTTTAAGGTGACTACAAAATACTTTGTGTAAGACTTGTGAAAATCTTTTCAGATCGATAATAACTGAATTCTGCTTTAAATTTGCTCACTTTTTTTTCTTTTTTTCTCCCCATATTTCTAATTTCAGTCTGAATCGGTAGGTGCGGATAATGATGTGGATTTCAAGGGCCATTGGAAACGTGTTGCTGTGGTCGAGGACTTCTACAACATATTGCATGAAGCTCATACACAAAAGTTGAATCATGGCGGCTACAGAGTTTTGACCAAAGAGGTATGCATTTCATTCTTTCAATGCATTGTGGCAAGTCGATAGACTACAGGCAAACCTGTCTATGGCCTCCCAAGTATTGTAAATATTGTGGTCTTTATATAACAGATGGCTGCTATAAGTAATGATTTGTCTCCAGGGGAATCATTTTAGTGGCTACTATAGACAGGACACCACAAGAGAAGAAGGAATGGCAAGGGTTAAAGGAAGATGGAGATTTTTTAAATCGTCCTTATGGAACTAGAAGGGCGTTAACACAATCCAAATTGACAACCCGAAGGGTGTTAAAGTCATTGACTGTGTACAGTGATAGTACCCTTCTGGTTCCTAACAGGTTCTATGTTTACGCCCTTCTGGTTCTATACGGATGAAATGTACAAAGTATTGTATTGACAAGGAATTAATAATTCACAAGAAAATACCAATCTCATTGAGAAGAAGGATATTTGACCAGTGCAACATATGATGCAGAAACATGGTCTACACAGGGAAAAAAATACACGGGGGCTGCGGGCGATTTAGCCCCCGAAATGGCCAAAAGAGCCCCCGAAAATTACCATAGGGTCAATACAAAAGAATATCTGGAAAGCACTGAAACGGCGAAAAGTAGCCCCCGAAAAGAAAATTGTATTTTTTCCCTGGGTCTACAGCTAAAGGTATGCAGTGCTTGACAAACCTGGGTGCCCAAGTGCCTGGAGCACCAGAAAATTGTGGTAGGGCACTCTGAAAAAAAAAGAACCTGACCGATCGAGCAGTGCCTTTTTTGCAATGATCAATTGACAAAAACAACTTGCATCTACTCTAGATCAGGCATTTGAATTTTACTGTCGGGTACTTGAATCTAAAATTCAACTGCCCAATGGGGCAGGCAAAAAAATGTTTTTGTTAAGTAAATTGAAAACAACCAGAGAGCCGTGGTTTCTATTAAAGCTCGGTTTAACAGCTCTTGACATCTACTAACACTAACAATAACACTAATCCAAAACTTGAAATCACCCATTGCCTGGTGAGTGATAGACAGGTTGGCTATTATCAAGAAGTGGCTGCTAAGACAGGTTTAAATGTACTTCCTAGATGTATAATATAGATTTGATACTGATGGTCATGCACATGAAAGACGCACATACCATGAATTGGTGCCAGAAGATTAAACCAAAAATGTTAACAAAATGTATGCAGTAAAAATAGTCAAAAGAAGTGCAGTTGCATTGCAAAGGGTAAGACATAACCAGGGATGGAGGACTCGAGGCCGACTTTGCCAGTCCTCGGCCTCGGCCTCGTAATCCCGTGACTCGTCCTCGTCCTCGGCCTCGTTCCATCCATGCGGCCTCGGTGATTTGGGTCGAGACCGGGTCGAGGCCACAATATTTTATATAATGTGGTGAACCTAAGAATAAACCATGTTTGATTTCTTTGGACATGGAATTTGAAGTATTTTCAACTAATATGCCAAAAAGAATTATGGAAATCCTTATGGCCATGCATCGTGAATTGGGGCCTGTTTGCGTTACATTGGTAAATTTTGAGTGCCGTGCGACATTCTGGACTTAAACCTCTATAACTTTTATACTATACATGCTAGCATAGTAAAAGTATATATTTTCTGGAAGGAAATAGTCTCATCTTTCCAATTATGGTATCTAAATTGAAGTGGGGGTAGGTTTTAAGGAAATATGAATCAAAATATTCAAAAAAGTGAGGTTAAAAAGTAGGGTCATTTCAAAGTGGCCTCACATCTACATCATAGCTCCTATCCCCATAACAAGCACATTTTTGTAAAGTACAGATAATTTCCAATCCAACAAGACCAAACTCGCAGGGATACCCCTAGTAGAACTATTTTTATGACTTTGGGAGCAACGGATATCAAAATTTGCATGAAAAATGTGTGAACATTAAATATTTTCAATAAAGAAAGCACAAAGTCCACTTGGAGGCCTTATTATTGTATCTGTTAAACCATAATGAAGTATTTTTAATGCAGAACTAATGTCTACAGTATTCATAATAAAAAAAAAATGTGGTAACACTTGCTAAAACGTTTTTTCTTAAATTGTATGTTTGGCTTACAGTGTCTCATTTGATACACTATCCAAACTTCTTAAGTAATTAGTTAATTAAGGGTAATTTCTTAAATTCAACTGCTATAGAAATAATTACGGTTTTATTCTAAAGAGTGTTGAATGAGCTTTAATTTGATATATAGAGTGAATGATATATTGATTGTTAAGATGATGCACCACGCCATACCCCGGGGTACCGTTGTACCCCGGGGTACCACGTTGTGCAGTGCCCTCTTGCGTTCAAAAATGTATTTTCTTCAGTAATGATCACTGAAATCAGTGGTTATGATGCAGAGGCTGTGCAAATGCACAACAAAAAGGCATAAACTTACGAAAAATGGGGTAAAAATGAAGCTAAATTTGTTATTTTCACACTTATTACATAACTTTTACATAATTTTGTAAGCCAGGGTACAGTGCTAAAAAATAAATAAATAATTCAACAAAATGGCGGATTTCTAGTTGGTACCCCAGGGTACCAAATACTGCATCAGATACAGAAAAGACCAAATAAACCTTGGATGTACGTTCTCCCATAGACTTAACACATGCAGTACCGTGTCCCAATGCAATCTCTATGGCACAATTGGCTCCACCCCCACCATCATGTACTTAATTAATCATAATTTTCTTAATTGAACTCTGATAAATTAAACTTAGAATCATTTGAAAGACTAATAAATAAGCTTTAGTTTGATAGATAGTTCAGTGATATTAGTGATTGTTAAGATATAGAAAAAACAAAATGAACCTTGGCCGTATATTCTCCCATAGACTTAACATGGAACCGTCTCCCAATCTCCGTCTCCCAATTTGCTCCACCCCCCCACCATCGTGTACTTAATCACTCGTAACTTTATTAATTGAACTCTGATGAAATAAAACTTGATGTCATCTTAAAGCTTAATAAATTTGCTTGAAAATCAGTGGTAACATGGAAGAATTGAATCACATTTAGGTACTCTAACTATTACAAACATGTCAAATTTCACTAAAATATGAAACGGCTCCACCCTAGAGCAGGCCCCTATTCACGACGCATGGCCTTATGTACATGTATCTTGAAGCTAAGTCAATTCACTTGTGATCGATATGACTTTATTTTACCCAGCTCGTAAGTTTCACATAATTATGGGTCAATGTTTCTCTATGATGTCACTGCTCTGTACTGCAACAAAACAGGCACGGTGAAAGTACATGTACAGTAGATGCACGTTTATTAGCTGAATGTTCTTACTTCTGAAGACATTTAGTCATTTACAATTACATCAAATATTGTTTACCTCAAAGTCAAGAGCTTTTGTTTATTTTATTTTATTTTTTCCTTAATTGATAAATTTCAGTAATTGGTTGATTTGAATGAATGGTTGATTGGTTGAAAGATTGTTTGTAAGATTTCAAAGTAATTTTAAAGGTTAAAATTTTGCCCTAAAATATTGCATTACTTAATAAATTGGTGACTCGGACACGGCCTCAGCCTCGAAGAGTTGTGACTCGGACTCGGCCTCGGCCTCGGACAGTGGTGACTCGGACTCGGCCTCCGCCCCGGAAGGTAGTGACTCAGACTCGGTCTTGGCCTCAGAAGGTGGTGACTTGACTACAACACTGGACATTACTATATAGTCACAAGGTTATGTGGAAGAAGAAGCATATTTGAATAAAGCCAGAATAAATCATCAGAACATGCAAAATATGTAAATGAATGCTTCATTGCTTGACATTATTTTCAAGCATTTTGTAACTATGGTTACCTGAAATTATATCTTGTCTTTCAGATTGAAAAGCATTATGCGTGCATTCCCCGATCTGCGTGCCAGACGTTTGTCAAAATGTGCCCGACGTGTCGGGTCAAAACTCGCCGTATGACGAAAGATCCGATACAAATAGAGCAACTAGAGGTGCAGTTTGAGCCCACCACCATGGAAGTGACAGCCATCACTAGCACCATTACACCCGACAAAAGTTCAGTTCGAGTAAGTACACGTATGATCAAGTGCCGTAAATCTGCACATCATCATCATAATCATCATCACCATTTAAACTCTGTTTTTCCCACTCTGTGGGGTTTGACAGTACATTTCCTTGATGGCTCTCCTCCATGCTGTCCTGTCATTTGGGTCAATGTGTGCAATGTTAGACACTCTTCTGTCTTCTTTGATTGTTTCCTCCCATGTCTTGTGGGGTCTCCCACATGGATTCCTCCCAGCAACTGGGAAATTCAATATTCTCTGGAGCCAGTGGGTCTCTTCTCTCCCAGCCACATGTTCATACCATCTCGGCCTGCTCTTCCTCATCACGTGCCATATCTTTACAGGCTGGAAAAGAAGACTGGAGGAGGTCTTCATTTCTCTTTCTCTCACATAATGATAACCTGCACATCCGTCTGACCATCCTAATCTCGGCCTTTTCGATTCGCTCCGTGCCGTATGATTTTGTTGCCCATGTCTCTCTACCATAGGTCATGCATCATGCACGTGTCCTAAATTTGCATATCAAAACAATTATGTAATTGGTGCAAACATATAGTAAACTAGAGAAGCACACTGAGAGAGCAGACCTCTGCCAAGCAGCCATGATTTAAATGTAGCAATTTCATAATCAATACAGTGCACTCCCATTATAATGAAATTCCTGTTACAACGAAGTAGAAATTCAGGTCCTGAAATTATGATCTATATATCTTTATATACTTTCACTGTTTGGTTATTATTTATAACAAAATTTTGACACAACAAAAGAAAACTGCCTGTCCCGAGGACTTCGTTAAAACGGGAGTCGCCTGTATCTTCAACACAAACATGAAGGTATAGAAGCGCTATGACATTTCACCTTTCACCTCATAAACCCAAAATTGTTGTAGGTTTCTATCTTACTTTACTTCATTATGGACACACCTTGCAGCCAAGTTTGGTGAAAATCTGATCATCCGTTCAAGAGTTATTGGGAGATCAATCACCTTATATTATGTGCTTGATGACACCCATGACCTTTGAACTTTGACATCATGACCTCAAAATTTGATTGTTTCTTTGTTACATCATTATGAACACACGCTGTATGTTTAGTGAAATTTTGACATCCATTTTTGACTTATTGGGAGATAAAGCCTATTTTTTAGCCTTGATGACCCCTATGACCTTTGACCTTGTGTGCCCCTAATTTTATCATTTTTTTTTTCTCACCTCATAATGAACACACTCTGCATATTTGATGAAAATCTGATCATCCATTCTTGAGTTATTGGGAGATTAAGCATAGTTTATGGTCTTTATAACCCCCAAATTTAACCTTTTCTTACCTTATGAACCACACCCTGCAAGATTGGTGAAAGTCTGTTCATCCATTATTGAGTTATCTTGTACATAGACAGACAGACAGATAAACAAACAGACCTACAGACAGATAAACAGACAAACAGACCTGCTGACATTCAGACAGACAAACATACTGAACTGACAACATAACCTCCACCTTCCGTAGGTTTCACTTACTGGCGGAGGTAATGAAAGAATCATTCATGATTTGTTGAGCTTTTTTGAAAAGTATGCACGGTTTCCCGAAATTTACAATTTGTTGAAGGGCTCAAGAAAATTACCACTCCACGCAAAAACACATGGCCAATGCACATATATGCAGATCACTTCAAATTAGACTGAATATAAATGATCATGTTTTCTCATAAGTTTTTTATCACTCGGTGAATTTGCTAATGTAAAGTTTTCTCATTTTGTGTAAACTGATGTAATAGATAAAAAATTCCAATCACAGTAAGCTGTACACATGAGAAACTGATTTGCACCATGCTCAGTTGTTTATTTCCTTTCATAGGCAAGAACAATAATACAAGTTATAGAAGGTTGTTTATCATGTTGAATTCCTTTCAATGACTGTTGTAACCCAAATATTTATTGTTGTTGCTCTGTGTCAAGGTTACATCTTTCTGCCTTTAAATTTCCTTCATAATTAGCGACAAAAAGTGAGGCACATCATGGAAGTGTGTGTAGATTCTGCAGAATCGGCACATTCGGCATTTAAAGGAGGTAAGACAAATGTTTACTTGTTTAGATACATGCAAATCATATGTGGATGTGACATTGACCACAAATTTACTTTTTCTTGCCCTTTACATGGATTCTTGTGCAATCTTTTTGTTTTCCTCTTAAACATTAGTGATGTAGTGAAGTGTTATCCATTTTGGAATAATCAAAGAATGAGTCGATACCAAAACACTAAAAGCGTGACCAAAATCGGTAGTGGTCCCTTTTTTTTGTGCCTGCTGAACATAGTTCATGAGCTGACAACGTGTGTGTGTGTCCTTGTGTGTTCAAAATGTTAATGTGCTACAGCTCTGCTATTTCGTCACCAATTTTGATTCTGATCGTTCAGACTGATAAAGCTAGGTGAAGGCTTGCAAACTTCTTCACAGAACTTTTAAATTCATTATGCTAATTTATGCAAGTGTATTCAAAATCTCAAAAAAAATTGATTCTTTTTGTGTGATCTGATAGGGTGTGGTGGGAGGCTTCTAACTTCTACTCGAAATTTTGAAATTCATTAATTATGCTAATTTATGTAACTTTATTGAAAAACCAATTAAAAATGTTTTTAAAAATCCTTGCTACTTCATTATTTTTTGGACAGATTTTGATTCTGTTTACAGGGTTGGCATATTTCCCAGTCAGAATCTTATTTCCCACCCAATTGTCCGGGAAATATAAATTTCTCCCATTGACTTTGTACACGAGATGCCAATTTTATATCGGACAGTGTCCGGGAAATATGTCAAAAAGTGGGAAATATGCCAACCCTGTCTGTTTATGATTCTGTTCTGTCTCATGAGTATTATAACCAAAGAGATTCTGAGAATCAAAGGCTGGAGTTTACTAAATAAATGACAGTGAATAATGTCATGTTGGCAGTACTATTGCTGCTTTATCAATGTGCCATGTGAGCATTATATCATATGCAAATACTTAATTCAAAGTAGTATGAATATAAGAAGTCTATACTAGTAACAACACTTGTGTACAAAGCATTGCTTTTATTTTTGTTTTAGTGAAATATGCTATTGTGTCATTTTTTTTTATATTCAGGTGCAGCAAGAATTGAACTATGTGCCAATCTTTTTGAGGGTGGAACTACACCAAGTTTAGGTAAATCACACATTTTGTTGCAATTTGAATTGTAGTATAGTCTTACATTTTAACAAGTTAACAGCCTGTTGATTGTTTTGTTTGGATCTTTTGATTTTGGACTATTTACTCCTATTTTCCTAGACTCTATAAAAGATGTGGAATGGGACAATTTCTATAAGCGTGTGTGTTGCACTCATATTTAAGAATATTTATTCTCAATTGGGCATTTCCTGAGGTTTGCCAAAGCAATGCATTATTACAAAACTTAATAAGTTGAACAAGGCACTATCAGTTTATATCAACATTGATATTTATGTATATATCATTCCAGTGGGAAAACCACCAAATTAGGGAGAAAATATTTTGGTATATATTGATGTATGTGACTGCATCAACAAAAAGTTAGCAGACATATTTCAGTGTTTATAAGACTCTAATAGGAGAGATTCTCAGCTTTAAAATGATATATAACCTGACAAAGTGGGTGTTTTTAACCCTTTGATCTGATTTTAATAAAATCACGTCACTTATACTCAGAAGCTTTCCAATGATACTAAATTCATGTGAGGTACTAGTAAAGCATGTAATAGTGCTGCTAAATGACACAAGCTAAAAGATTTTTTTTTCATCCAAGTTTGCACACATTTTTTTATTACTTTTGGATGCAAACCTGTGAAAATAAGGGTGTAGAAAAACTGCCAATAATACCACTAAAACTTTATTTTATGCTTCTAAAATTTATATTTATGTAGAAGAGTTGCATTCAAAAAATATTGAAAAATTGGAATTGACAATATTGACCCAACACTCGTAATTTCAGCCTTGTGCACAATCAACCCAGGCAACTTTTTGTTGTCATTTCTATCTGATGCACAAACAAATATTTTTGTTTTTTTTAAATTACAAATTTGATTATGAGGCATTTCAAAAATTTAATTTCTTGGCTAGTCCTACATGGGTAAATTTCTATTATTTCCATTTATTTGAAATGTATACACTATTTTGAGCACACTTGAACTCATAATGAAAGGGTATACAGTACACTTTAAATCATAACATCACTATTGATATGGCTAATAATAGAAAACTAGCCAGTCAAGATCTTTAACCTCATGTCATGTCCCATTTGTCATGGATTTGCCCCAATTTTAGGTCTTCTTCAGGTTGTCAAAGCCGTGTGTCCCACCTTGCCAGTCTATGTGCTGATAAGACCCAGAGGAGGGGATTTTCTCTACTCGGACCTGGAATTTGAAGTTATGAAACATGACATGACATTGGCCAAAGAACAAGGAGCTGATGGATTTGTGTTTGGAATCCTCACAAGGTATAATTTATTGTACAAATTGGGGTCTGGTTTAAGACTATGTCCCTCGATAACTGCAATAGTGCTACTGTAAACATGGAATATTTTGCATTTTGCGTTTGCCGATGATAGCATGAAAATAAAAACACGCGAATGTTCTTTTTTTATTATTTTTTGCTCTTCTCATTTGATGTTTGGACAATGTGTGTATGCGTGGGGAGCTACTTACATTGCGTTGTATCCTGTGTGATTGCTTACCTCACTTCACCCCTCCGCGAAATTAAAAACACGCGAATCTTCACCAAACTCTGCCAGCGTGAAAAATTAATCACGCGAAAATATCCACTTTTACAGTATTTTGCTGAGGGGCAGAGTCACCAAGGGACCATAGTATTAAACGAGATCGTTGAATGCAGGCAGTATATATTTGTTTTATATACTTCATTCATATATACATTGTTCATTGATTGGTAAAAAGATTTTAATAAATGAATGCATTCCAAATGTACCAATTGTAAATAGAGAAACACTGTAGCCATTTGTGTGATGTGTGCACAAAAGTCAGTGCATATTTCTGTGCCCTCCTGCACTCAGTGCGTAATACACTATTATACACGAGCGCACTTCAGGGTCAATCTGTAAATTGTAAATATCCAGAGGTACCTTTTATGGATCCATAAAAAAGACTTTGTGAATAGTGTTTATTTTTTGATCATGTGACATACTGTTAACCAATCAATGACCAAGAATATATGAATGTAGGATATGATTGTTAAAAATAGTAATAATAATAATTCACATTTATATAGCACTTCACTTGATACACCTGGTTTCAAGCGCTTAGCAAATTTATAAGTACAAATTGAAAATAGAAATATATACATGGCATGAAATACATACTTATACAAACTGATAAAGCTAAGTGAAAGAAATGAACTAAGTTCAAATAAAAATCTCTGTTCTGGATTGAAGTCCATATTACTGTTGAAATAGATGTGTTTTGAGTACATGCGTTTGTTTGAAGTTTCTAAAGTCGGTGCATTTTTGATGTGGAAGGGAAGATTGTTCCAAAGGAGGGTAGCACAGACAGAAAATGCACGATCACCGTAGCAGATGTGACTGTGAAGACCAGAATAGTCAAACCATAATTCAGTGCAACTGCAGCTCTCCCGTTGGTAGTAGTA
>JZLH01S0135208.1:14401-29146 GCA_001188425.1 Eucidaris tribuloides
GGAGAAGTAAGATAGATTCTCCTCTGGGAGGGTTGTTCCCATGAGAAGGCGAGTGTCACTGCGGGTGAGATGGTCCTTGCCAGGGGAATTGGGGCTCACGGAGGCAGTTAATTGGCTCTGGGGGGAGCTGGTGTCTGAGCCAGAATGGGCAAAAATGGTTATAAAGGTTAAGAACACTGTTTGCCCTGGTCTTTCTTAAAGGCTTAATGTTATGTCTTGGTTCTAAAAAGTTTGTGCTGCCGAAGAATGGAAGAAAAGCTTAGCGCTGCAGGGGAGTGGTCCGATCTGGGAGCTGTGCGGCTTTGTGGAGTAAGAGCAGGTGGGGCGTGCGTCCCGGTGGGCAGGAGAAGATGTCGCTCTCGAACAATGATCTGGGAGCGGCGGCCAATGGCTGGTCGGTAAGCATCCGATCGACCTGGGATCATTCAACTCACGGTGGCCAAATGGCGATTCTCCCGTGATCAAGAACATGCCCTCCATCGGCCATTGGGCTTGGACTCGTGGAATTCCGGGGGGAGACGTGAAGCGACGCCCACCGATCGGCACAGGGAGGAGGAGGTTCGTTAAAAAAAAGCGGTCTGCATGCCGCTGACTGCAGGCTAGGGACAAACCGGGCGGAGCATGGTGGAAAGCTTCTTTGGCCCGAGCTGCCGTCCCAGCACCCGGCTTCAAGTGTGCAGCTCGCGGTGTACTACACCAACCTCCCATGCGAACGGAAAAAAACAGGAAAAGAAGTGAGAAATGGAGAAAGGTGATATGGGAGGAAGAAGGAAATGAGTAGATCAAAAGGAGTGCAACTCTTCTGATTGGAGCGTGGTGATTGCTTGCTGAGGCTTATAAAAAGACAAGACAGACAAACACAACCCAACCGACCGAAAGAGACAAAAAAGGGAAAGATCAATATGAGAGGTAATTCTGTCCCAAAAGTCGAAGAAGGGTAACAGACAGTGAAATGTTGGCCAAAGATCGGAAGTCTATATGAATGGGGTAGTTATCAAGTAGTCGTTCGCGTCAAGCGCGAAAAGGAACAACACCTTCGACCGCGCCTTGTATTCATGAAATAACGCCTGCCGGCTCATGGGCAGGAAGGAGGTCCCGGTAATGGAATGTGCGCGGGACGTCATTCGCGGAAAGAGGGCCCCTAGAATGGACAGCGCCTGAAGAGGAGACAGCAGACCCGTGAGGAGGGCTCGATGGTACGCAAGGGGAAAGCAAGCTGATATTTAATAGCTGAGAGAAATTCTGTACAGCTAAGGAGAAGATCGAATGGAGTCTCATGTGTCGAAGAAGATAGAACAGTAAGGTCAGTAAAGCACACGCGATGGCCTGAATCTGACGTGAAGTCTACGTACTGCTGCCATAGAATATTCATTGCCAGTAGTAACCGCTGGTTTACGAGCATTAGGCGCTAAAGGTGCGCGACGGGAGACTCAAGCACTAGTGGATGTCACCAGAGGAAATGCGCCGGTGTTACGGAATGCCAATGTACTGACAGGACCTGGGGAGTCTTCATTTTTGTCCGATGGTAAAGTTACATGTTGCCCAGAAACAGGGCGTCTGTCAACGATTCAAGCCAATAGTCTGGGCAGATTTAAATAATATTGTCAATGTTGAGTCACGGCGGACAAGGAGGGAGAGTTCACTAGCAGCAGGTAGGAGCTGCAGTCCTAATTTAGATGGTGTCTAATGTTAAATGGCGGCAGCATAAATAAATAGTGATCACCTTGCAATAATGACAGCATGATAGTAAGCCGACTGCAGCTGATGCGCGTGGTTCAATAAAGGGCGCTTTGTCTGCGAAGCTGACAGGGTTGTATCTGAGATAGACAGGGCGATCTAAGGGCGTTGCTTGCGACTGGACAGCCCCGCGACGAGTTTGTCAAAGGCAATTAGAAACAAAGTAGTATTCAGCACAGCGGTAAGGATCAGGTTAATGTGATTAGTGAAGTAGTTGTTGTGTTGTTGTTAGGTTGCCTGTATTCCGCTTCTTATGTCTGTGCCTCTGTCTTCGTTATTGAATGTTATTGAAGTGAACTCATAGAACTGCGAAAGCTAGGGTAATTTTTTTGTATGTGTGGCTGGGCCATTGTGTTGGTGAATTCCGCAAGCTTAACAGCAACGGCCACAGGCACTCTGTTTTTGCCTTAAATGGAACTGCTGCTCACTCGCCTAAGCCGAGGTGGACTGGGAATAAACACCTAATTGTTGTGGAGGTTTCCGCCTATGAGGGTGATTGTGGTGGTTGTGTGTTGGTTGTTGTTATTAGTTATGTATTAGTGAGTGGAGAGTGGAAGGAGTAGTATGTATATTAATTATTGTATTGTTGTTGTGGTGTTGTTGTTGTGTGTGTTGTTGTTGGTGTTGGTTGTTGCTGTGTGTGTTGTGTGTTTTGTGGTGTTTTAGTGTATAAGCATACGTAACCCAGCCTTAGGGGGAACATCCAAACAATACGGGTTGTATTCCGTCAGGCAGAGAAGTGTTAGAGGGGAATCAGAGGGACAATAAGGCCAAGGGAACAAAGGAAGAGAATTCCGCGCTTTAAAGGTGTACAGTGTACGAGTGTATTATGTATTATCATGAGTTAATTGGATGTTAGAATAGAAGTCTTAGTTTTGCGGTGGTTTATCCTCGTCAAAGAACCGCATATTGTGGCAAAGGTTTTTGGGGTACGACAAGAGCTCTTGTTTCTCACGACGGTCGTAGTCTGCCAACTTTTGTCGAAGCCTAAACTAAAACGGTTATAGGATGATGGGATCTCCAAGCAAAGTAGCTCTGTCATGCTACGGTCGACATGTATGACCAGGTATAGATTAAGGAAAGTTGATTCTGGGTGGTGATGAAGTAGCTTGCGTTCAGGACGAGAGCTACTCATGTTTCGAGGGTGTGGACGGCAAGAACGTATGGACAAGGGCAACAGCAATGTAATAAGATTGGTGGTCTCATGGTAGTTTGGAGCTGATATGGGAGGCAGGCGTTGCAGCTGGAGCTGTTGAAAGTGAACCCTGGGGACCTGGTTGCAGGTAAAGCTGTCTGTAAGCGGTTGACGGCATGGACTGGTGAGCAAAATGACGGTTGGAGATGATGGGCGGAAGCCAAGTGGGATGGTGCTCAAACTATTGGAATCACAGTCTGGCTAAGTGTGGTCAAAGTGGATCAAGAGCAAGGATTAGACAGTGTCTGTTGACTCTTTGAACAGCCATCGGTGACGGCAAGAATCTGTCAATGGCAAAGGTTAGTGCGGTTGCCGGCCGCAAGAGATTGAAATTGCACGAAGCGGTGTTCTTGAGGAGTGAGCATGGGGAGGAAAGAAGGAATTAGCATTTTTAGGCTTAGGCACTTCAGTAGTACGAGGTCGTGTCGTGGAAAGTCAGTTAACGCCAGTGGAGACTAAAAGAACAAAGATATCTCAGGCTGGTCCTATGGAGATGTTGTGTGTTATATTGAAATCGACACTCAGTCGTCATAAGCTGGAGTAGTAGACTACCCACCGGGTGGACATGGAGAAACCGGGCCGGGAGGAAAGGAGCGAGAGTAATGCGCAGAGGGAGCTCTGTGAAGGTGGCTGCGGACGGGGCTGCATGAAAAATGGTGATCCGTCCCGGTAGCGAGCCTTTGACTGAGTTGTGTATGAGGTAGCGGGAAGCGTTTCTTTCCGCTCCGAAGGGGACGACGAGGGCTCTTGACGCGCTGGGTCCCGCCGCCCGGCGATAGGCCGCTTGAAGCGAAGCGTGGGAAGTGATGCTCTTCCAAGGCAAGCGGAGGGTGTTCCCGAACAGCGGTCAGGAGAGCTGGGGAGGAGCGGAGAATAGGGGCGAGAGAGTACTGGTAGAACTGGGGGAGAGTATTGTTGGCGGTAGGTGAAAAATTATTTTGCATTTCGCAGCATGCCAGTGATAATGGAATAAGAACCGAGGCATAAATCAATGTTGTTTTGGGCAGAAGGGGCGTATGTATCAATGGGTGGGAGTGGGTGGTTTGCGGGACAGGGCCGTTGGGGTCAGTGTCCTCCATATTTGTATGACGCGTGTAAGGCAGTGGTGTGGCTGGACTGGCAGAAGGCAGTGTTGTGTGGCCACGGTGTGCGCTTGGCCTGTGTATTTCGGTTCTCCGGAGAAAATTAAAAAAAACACGCGAGAATGTCCACCGAAAAAACTGCTGGGAAGCGTGAAAAAGATAATCAGCAGCAAGCAGTGTTCCGGGACTGTTATTACAGGGTATGGTGAGCTGGGCGAGATTAGATTAAGGGTGGGGCGGAATGGCATATATACTCACCCATCACAAAGTTGTATGTCTCTGGGATGGCTTAATTTCTGAAAGGTCATTCTTTTAGCATTCTTCAACATTTGGCTTATGAATAAATTTGCCAATGAATAAGCATGAACTTCAATGAAATTTGGCACAAATTCTGTCTAGAATTTTGAAAAGCCACAGGGGCGGGAGGAGGCGCGATATCGGAGGGAATGGTAAGAAGACATGAATGGTAGGAAGATCCACCATGGAAATATGGAGACAGGATGCGTGGGTGGGTTTTTTTTTGGGGGGGTGTGCGGGGGTGGAGGGGGCCACTTGGTTGCATTGATGTTGGTGATCTTAGATTTTCATAAGGGTACGAGAATGTAATGCGGGTGAGGGTCGAGATATGCCAAACGAAAGCAAGAGAATCGCAGCGAAAGAATAAAACAAGGTGATGTCTTTCCGACTGTAAAGTAGTAATAATAATCGGGGGGGGGGGGGGGCGGGAGGGGGGCCAATAATTTGGCAAAATCAGTGTGATACTGATTTTGAAAAAGATTGTTAAAAATCAATGGCAGGCTAACCAGACAGCAAAGTAACAGTGAGAGAACTTACCTTCGGTGGTGGAATGTGGCAGGTAAAGGGCGTGGCAGAGGTCTGTAATTCAATGAAGACAAAAACATGAACAATTCTCCGATATAACCTTGGGGTTTGTATAGAGTCATACTTGGATCTTTGGCTTTATTTTGTTATTTCTAGATTGTATTTTTCTCGATGCGGGCGATAAACTTCACACGTCACGCGGCGCGTTCCCCCCGCTCCCGGCGAGCGCGCACGCGCCCCCGTGCCGCCCCGGCTGCACAGCCGGGGGGGGGGGGGGGGGGGGGGGGGGGCCGGCGCGTGGGCCGCACGGGGGGTCGGGCTGTCGGCCAGGGGCGCGGGCGGCCGGCCGGGCGCGCGAGGGGGGGCGCGGGGGGGGGGGGGAGGGGGGGGCGCCCGTGGGGGGGCGCGGGGGGGGGGCGCGGCCGGTCGGGGTTGTGTGCGGCGCGGGGTGGGTTGTGGGTGGGGAGGGGGGGAGGTCGCCCCTCGAAGGGCGTCGGCCGGTAAAAAAAAATCATTTCTTGATTAAAAAACTAATGTTTCAATTTCCTCTTATGATAACACAGAAAATCAGCAAATTTCAAGTGAGTTAAGCCAATTTTCATAAAAGTTAATGTCTGCATACAGACAGATTACTTGAATTTAAAGAAACCAGAAAAAGGGTTTTTGGCAATAACATTTTATAGTTTTCTTAATATACACTTTTGAAATTGGGAGTAGTGTTTGGGGTATTAGACTTGGGAAAATTGTAGGTGCTTGATTTAATCATAATATTCTGGAAAAATGGAAATGTAGTCGGATCTATTCTTATGCACATTTCCTTATTTAAGCTTTATGAAGGTGCAGACAATGCTATATCTGTAAAAAACTTGTTGAAACTCCAAACATTATTTTTTTGAGAAATGATTCAAATGCTACAGACCAAAGTCAAGTGTAAGTGTCCGTTAACCCGCGTAAAAATTGAAAAAGTTTGGTTCCCTTGAGAGTTACTGTTTCAATGTAATTTTTGTCTGTAAGGTTGTACAATTCGTGCTGGCCATGCATGTGCAAGTGCTGTCAAAACTCTCGACGGCTAACATTTTCTGAAATATACGTCCTCCAGCAGTTTTGCTGAAACTGTGGTAGACGGATTACAGCGCGGTGAAGCGGAATTACACAATGGCATCCTTAAATACTGTTGAGGCGAGGAGATAAGAACGCTGTTTCAGACACATTCATGATGTGGAATGTGTATGAGAAGCGCTCAGGGAAGTGTAGGGCCCTGAGGTAGCTAAGTGAACAGTGTAGACATTAGTGGAAGAGCTGAATAGATGAGTTCTGATACGCTAATACTGACTGGTAGGGCGTTTTGAAGGAGTGTCCCTCACATCGGACAGGAGAAGCACGCTATGTACGAAGGTTTTAGGACGAGGACGACAATTTGTCACAGAGGTCCTGTTTATAATGTAGTTTCATATTTTTCTCATCTGGGCAAGAACTTCGCTTCAATAAAAGCTGAGTTATTCTAGCAAATATATACACTAACCTGTGAGCGATACCAAAGAATAGATCTGCGGAGGTTCAACTTTCTAAGTCAAAATGTATTAGTGCATTCGTGCCTTGTTTAAAATTGTTGGTTGTTTGTTTTTTTTTCTGTGCTTACTTGGTGGGGTGGTGGTGGAGCTGGGCCTGAATTGAAAAAATTGCGAAGAAAGTGACTGTCTTCTGTGTGCAGAGGAGACAGAAGCAATAGCATGGTGGCGGAGCTTTGTATGTTATGGAAACAGGAATGACAGATACTGCACGTCGGGGCTAGGTAGCAAGGTCTAAGATTGAAAATGGTTATGGCTGCGGCAGTAACTGGTTACAAAAAAGTGTGAAAATAATATTCGATCAGGCTACACGAAGCAGGAAATTAGTGTCAAAATTTTCCAAATTGGTTTAAATTTGTTGAATTATAGTGTTATGGGGCCGTGAAGATTGATTATATTGTTTAGGAGTAAGGGGGCGCCTACTTTCCACGAAGGGCGCAATTGTTGTTTCTGAAAAAATGTCCCAATTCGGCAGTAAATTCACGACTCTATACTTCAACTGGAGCCTTGCAGGAGGTGAGGGCGACTGGAAATGGGTGGGTTGAGCAGCAGTTTTTTTTTTTACTATCAGGAAAGTTGTCAGGGTGGTTGTGAACTGGTGAAAGAGCAGAGGCATGGTGAGTTGCCTATGTTGGTCGAAATGAACCGCAGCGCTAGGAGGAGTTTCCTGGGATGGTTGTGTATTATTCGAGATTGTATGCATTGCAGCTTGATGGCAGTGTTGCAACACGAGACGAGAGTTGAGCGAGGGCAGGGGTGCTAGTGGAACTCTCTTTAGAGCAGGTGTGCTACGGATTGTGTCCCTTGGATTTGTTAGAACCATTTTTTTGTTCCAGTTCATGTTGGTGTGTGTCATTTGTTTGGTGGGCACAATATGCGACGAATGGTGAGGTGATTACCTGTATTTTGACAGATGGTTGTGTCATATCTAGAATGTGCGTCGGGATAGCTGTTTCGTGGACAGACATTGAACAGAAAAGCAGCGAAGCCAATTAGTAACTTTGTTGAACGCTGTTGTGTAGCATTGTTACATGGAGCTCTACTAAGTGGTAATATCCAGTTACCGATTTGCATTAGATATAATTTTTGTGCAATGTATGTTTCTTTGTCAAGGGGGAGAGGGCATCAAAAATAGGTGATTACTTTGTTGCTAATTATTGAACAGATACAAGTTGTGGTAACGGTTGAATGTTGTACCGGACTGAGTGTAGGCAGTCAGCCGACTGATAGGTTTTTGGGAAATATTGGGTGAAATTTTACAGATACATAAGTATGGTGATATATTTGCAGCTTTGTAAATAACTTAAAATCTACAACTAAGTATATTGAGCTTATTGGTGTGTATGATTAGATAGTTATAAGAGGACAGCATTCTAATCTTCTACAAGACATTTTAGAGAACTGGCATGTGGCCGGGGCCGAAATTTAATTTTCGAGCATTGAAAATCAGGAGGTGTAATTCCGTAGCCGGGAATTTGTAATTCCGTTACCGACCGGACATTAACCGAAAGAACGATAAATCCATTTAAAAAGATGGAAATGGAAAGTGTTTGAAAGAAAAGATCGTTAGCCACAGCGAAGTTGTAATATATATAGTGATAATGGAGGATTAGACAGTGCAGACTAGTGTAGAATTGTGGTTTGTAGATTTGCGAGGGGAGGAGCAGTTACCCAGCCTAAGTGCTGGGGCAATATGACTTCAATTCGGGTACTTCGCGTTACCGAGAGGTGTTTATGATTCTTTGCCAAGTTTTTTCTGAATGGCTGAGCAGGAATGAGTATAATTTTGCCTGGTGATAGTCAGGGATACCTCTGCAGAGCCTTATCACAGTATATAAAAATGAAATAAGGTCATAAAGTGTAGCTTCAGCAGAGTGGAAAAATATGAGCCAAAGTTCTCTGAATTTGTAATTCGTTACCGCGTGGAATTGCCCTAAAATATTTTCAGAACACGCGTACAGCGCGCGTTTTGATAGAAAACAAATTCAGGCTGATTTACCAAGTAATATCGGCAAATTTGTGCTACTATCATACAGTTGTTTAAATGCGGAAAGCACAAGTACGAGAGATAAGCTAGAAAGACATACTTCGCCATTTTACAAGTGGAGCAATGATCTCTTCATAAAGCTTTAAATTCAAGTTTTTCTTTATAAGATTGTCATCATAGTACTTTAACGCGCATTTTTAAAGGCACCTGGTTAACAATGAGGAGACACCTAAGGTCTTAACAAAAATGATAATGATTAAAAGGCATTGTATAACATATGTTTCCAGTTAAAAAAAAATCTGAAGCTACATGAATCTCCGGCCATTCTACCAGTGTCTTTGATGTGGTCCTAAAATGAGAGGCCCTGAAAAATGTATTTCAAAAATGATTACTGGGGTAGTGCTTTAAAAAGTGATATTAATTGTAGAGTTGGACCGGATTCACCTGCCCATGTTCCTGCGCATGACTTACTGGGTGTGTAGATCGATGGCTTAATTTGGTACGTTTCGCCGAGACGAGGGTACATAATTATTTATTCATGTCATGATGTTGGGCCAGTGGAGCAGCAATAAATTTAAGTTACGAAACTTTTGTATGAACAATAGGTTGTTTATCTGTGCGCATTCAAAACACTAATATAGTAGCTCAGATAGCAAAGTTTGGGGACAAATTGTTTAATATGAACCGTCGCCACAATGGTAGCCTGCGTCTCTTAAAGATGTAAACATGTCAAACATTGATATCTGAGCTACTTGATAGTGTAGTGAATGGACAGATTAAAACGCCCGCGACAAATATAAAGCCTTCAAGACATGTTTAATGCTAGTCAGCTTGCGAATATATGTACAGAATCCTACAGATAAGATATTGAGGACATGAAATTCAAAGGTACTGGGTAAGAATGGCACCCGATGGGGGTAGTGCCTCCAACTTGAGTGGTACAGAACTAGTTCTGAACGAGGATCGAAGGTACGCTGTGCGAAAGATTCTACTGTGGAAAATCTTTGTAGTCAAAGAGTGTTGACTCATTTTAAAATAACTTGCCAAAATTCAGTATGCCTTGTGACAGACCAAATTGGTTGTGGGCAGTTTTCCTAAATGGGATTGAATTAATTCTGCGGGCAACAGAGAGAAATAAAGTGTGTTGTATGTTCACAGGCTTCGATTCTCCAGTAAGTAAGGATGAGCAAGACAAAATCCTTTCAGCCGAGAAGATTACACGTCCAGCTGTACATTAGAGCTAGTAAGTCTTTCAACGCAAATTTAGTTCGAGGGAGGCATATTTTATTTCTCCACTCCGGCAGATCATGTCACTCGCCGCTATTAAAGATGATTGAGCTAACGATGTGTGGAGCTAGCAATTGTAAATAATTGTCAAATTGTTGAATATCTGATACTACATAGTAAGGTGTTCATAGTGGGACAAATAAGACAGCCGAGCTAGAATACAAAGAGTTTGGGGAAAGTTTACACTTGGCCATGGCAGGTTATGCGAATGGAGAGTACAATTAAAACGGTAGGGGCGAGTTTAAATAGCCTAGGTGTAACACACAGTAAGCTATGGGACAAAATGGGCAGGTAGATCGATCCGGAACTACGATTTCAACTTTTTTGATAAGCGCTCAATAATCAATCTTTGACAATAGCAATTTTTCAGGGCGTCATTTTAGACCTTGATCAAAGACATAGTGGGTGAGCAATGGGGAGGATCATGTAGCTCAGAGTTGTTTTTAGACTGTGGTAAATGTTGAGCTAATGCCTTTAAGGATGTCCATGAGGAGAAAATCCCAATAACACAGCAGTCTATGTGGGAAAACGAGGAATGTCACTGTAGAGTTGGTTTAAACTGTTTTAAAAGACACTAAAATGATAATTTTGAACTACAATTTTATTGACTGAGGCATGGAGAATGCACGTAGGCTGCAGATTTTCAAAAACTGGAACACTGTTAAACAGAGACATTGAACGTTTTTTTTAATACACATCTGGTATAGTAATGTCGCAGTGAGTAAAAGTAATTATAAGTTTGAAATCAAAATATGATAGACAATTTGAGAAGGTAGACTCCTGGAAAGGGTACTCACCCTAAGGCAACTCCTTAGCAGCCTCTCTAGTGGTTGCTATATCTCCATATACTTGAAATAAGAAAATGACAAAAATTAAATTATTAACATGTGCATGTTTCTTATGTATTTTTGTGGATATCTGGCTTACTTTGAAAATATAATCACTTCCACAAAATTCCTTCTAACGTTCAGAAATCTAACAATATTATCAAAAATACAAAATTATATTGTTTAGAAGGGTATAGAGTATTCGAAGTGTGACATCCCTTTGGTAGCAGAAATATGTAGTGGACAATGGATGGCAAAGCCAGGTGCATGGCATCACAGCGTGGTTGGGCCGTCGTACAACTGGGAACGAGCTATCGTGCCACTATCTTACTACTAGCAGGGAAGACCCCGTTATAACGAGGTTTGTTGGGTACCGCCGATTTTACCTCTTTGTTATAGACGTGCTGGTTACGCCTTCTCATTGTATAACGTAACATCAATAATGTACACACATAATATATACATTGTATGGACTAGGCATTAATGCCTCTCTTTACTTGCTTTTCGCTATTTGTTCTGCACCAAAACATATGAACAGAAAAGCTGATTATTTTTCATTTATTATACTGTATTCCAAAGTAATGGAGGAAGAATACTTAGATCTCTCAAAATTAAATGCAGCAAGTCCTTCACTGCTCAGATTATTGCATCGAGTACTGTGTTACGGGAAAAGGCAGGTCTTGTGTGTGTGACAAGTGAATGTACTGTGCAGTTGTGTAGTTTAGAGTATACACACAGCACAACATCGTAAAGTCATGGCTGCGTGCAGCTGAATTGCTAATGCCCTGCGTTGAAATCGATTGGTCCATTTTTGGCGGTTGCACAATAATTTAAGTAAATTTGGTTCAGTTCGGGCATCGATGCGACGCTCATTTTCCTCGTTTAACCGGGTGCATATTCTAATGGTTCTTTGTCTTAATGCGGTTGATAAAAAATTACTCGTTTAATATAGGCGAAATCTCGCTAATTAGACCGAGCTCGCTTGTAGACGTGACTTCTTTCCCATTGTATCATTACTGACGTAAAATGAAAACGTGGACCGGAGACAATCACCGCGCTTCAGTTAAAAGCGGTACCACTATCTGTCGCTATATCCGAGTCATGCTCGCATATAAACGGGTTTCCCTGGTGCTGAAAACCTTCACGTTTGCCTAGAGGGTGAGTATTCTGTGATATCTTCTCTGTCCCACAAATCATTATCATCTAACATCCTCTCTTCTTACCAAAGACCATGTCCATGGTTTTTGGTCTCCCTCAGACTCAGCCTCAGCTCGTCCCCGTTCCACTCATGTCATGAAAGCAGTAGCTTGACTTTGTGTGTGATTTTTATAAAAAAATTACAAGGCCAAAAAATGCATGATTTCATCTCTAAAATAATTGCACTTGATTTCTTAGTAAGGGGTAGTATAGCATCTATTACACTATACACCCCTTTCTTGTATGGGTGCCCCGTTCTCTTCCTTTCTCCTGCAGCTAGGCCTGGCATCCTGCTGAATCGATATAGCAGGAAACCCCGTTATAGCGAGCTCGGATATAGCGAGGTACCGCTTTTAACGAGGTGATTGTCTCGGTCCCGTTTTCATTTACGTGTTGTTCAATGGAAAGAAGTCCCGTTTACAGCGAGCTCGGTTATTGCGAGATTTCGCTTATAACGAGGTATTTTTCTCAACCCATTAACAAAGAAAACCATAAGAAATTCACCCGGTTAAAACGAGGAAATGAGGGTCGCATCGTGCGCTGACCAAATTCTAAATTTTGGCAACGCAAAAAATGACCAATCGTTTCAGAGGGCATAGCAATTCAGCCTGCCACGCAGCCATGCACTTTACATGTGTGTGTGTGTATACTCTAACACACAACTGCACAGTACATTCACTTGTCACACACACAAAGCCTGCCTCCCGTACACAGTACTCGATGCAAGTTACGAGCGTGAAGGTTGCTGCTTTATTTTGAGATCTAGTTTCTTTCATTACTTTGGATAAGTATATAAATGAAAAATAATCAGCTTTCTGTTCATAGTTTTGGTGCAGAACAAATAGGAAAAGCAGTAAAGAGATGGGTTTAATGCCTAGTCCCATACATGTTATATTATGTGTGTACATTATTGTGTACGTTTACAATGAGGTACCGGTTATAACGAGGTAAAATCGGCGGTCCCAACAACCTCGTTATAACGGGGTTTCCCTGTAGTAGTAGTAGTGGCGTAGCTCTCCCGTTGGTAGAGGCAACCAGCTGTGATGCACTGCACCTGGTTGCACCATTGTCCACACATATTTCTGTACCAAAGGGATGTCACACTTCGATACTCTATACCCTTTCTAACAATATAATTTGTATTTTAATATTGTTAAGATTTCTGAAGTTAGAAGGAATTTTGTGAAGTGATATATTTCAAAAGAAGAGATATCCACAAATACATAGAAAATGCACATGTTAATATTACATTTTTGTCATTTTCTTTATTTCAAGTAATGGAGATATAGACACAGAGAGGTGTAAGGAGTTGCTAGGTGAGTACCTTTCAGGAGTCTACTTCTCAAATTGTCTATCATATTTTGATTTAATATAATTACTTTTACTCACTGCGACATTACTATACAGAGTGTATAAAAAAAATGTAATGTCATTGTTTAACAGTGTTTCCAGTTTTGAAAATCTGAGCTACGTGATTCTCCATGCTATCAAAAATTGTAGTTCAAAATTATCATTAAGTGCTTTTTAAAAAGTTAAAATCTACCAGTGACCATTCTGTTTTCCCACATAGACTGCTGTGTTATGGAATTTTTCTCCTCAGGACATTAAAGGCATTAGCTAACATTTACCACAGTTAAAAAAATCTGAGCTACATGATTCCCCATGCTACCATTGTCTTTGATAAGGTCTAAAAATGACGCCCTGAAAAAATTGTATTTCAAAATGATTATTGAGTGCTTTAAAAAAGTGAAAATCGTAAGTTGATCGGATTCACCTGCCCATTTTGTCCCATAGACTTACTGTGTGTACACCTAGGCTATTTAAACTCGCCCCGAGTTTTAATTGTTTATTCATGCATAACCTGCCATTGGCAGTGTAACTTTCCAAACTTTTGTATTCTAGGGTGTTTATTTGTCCATATGAACACTACTATGTAGTTCAGATATCAAAATTTGACAATTTTTTAAATTGAAGCTCCACAATGTTAGCCTATCACTTTAAAGGGCAGTGACATGATTGGGAGAAATAAAATATGCCTCTCGAACTAAATTGGTTGAAAGATATACTAGTCTATGTACCAGCTGGAGTGTATCTTCTGGCTGAAAGGATTTGTCTTGCATTCATTTACTTACGGAGAATCGAGCGTGAACATACAAACACTTTATTTCTCTTGTGCCCCGAGATTAATTAATCCCATAGAAAACTGCACAACCAATTTGTCTGTCACAAGGCATACTGTTGGAAGTTATTTTAAAATGAGTCAACTTTTGACTACAAGATTTTCACAGTAGAATCTTTGCACAGGTTACTTGATTCTAGAATAGTTTTACCTCAAGTTGAGGACTACCCCCAATCGTGCCATTTACAGTACCTTTAATCATGTCCTAATATTTATCTGTAGATTCTGTACATATTTCGCAAGTGACAGCATAAATGTCTGAAGGTTTATTATTTTGGGGGTTTTAATTGTCCATTCACACACTATCAAGTAGCTCAGATATCAATGTTTGACATGTTATTTTAAAGACGCAGGCTAACATTGTGGAGGTTCATATTAAAAAATTGTCAAACTTTGCTATCTGAGCTACATATTAGTGTTTGAATGGACAGATAAACAACCTAGTTCATACAAAAGTTTGTAAATTTATGCTGCCACTGGCCAAATATGAATGAATAAATAATTAGTACTCGGGGAAAGTACAAAATAGCCTCGATCTACACACAGTAAGTCCATGGGAGGAAATGGGCAGGTGAATCCGGTCAACTTACAATTTTCACTTTTTTAAAGCACTAAGTAATCATTTTGAAATACATTTTTTTCAGGGCTTCATTTTAGACCACATCAAAGACACTGGTAGAATGGGATCATGTAGCTCAGATTTTTTTTTAACTGGAAACAATGTTATACAATGCCTTTAATATTATTTTTGTAAATTGGTGTCTCCTCATTGTTAACCAGTGCCTTTAAAAATGGGTTAAAGTATATGATGACAATCTTATAAAGAAAACTTGAATTTAAAGCTTTATGAAGAGATCATTGCCC
>JZLH01S0135215.1:29911-45915 GCA_001188425.1 Eucidaris tribuloides
TTATTACTACTATTACTACTACTACTACTACTACTACTACTACTACTACTACTACTACTACAACTACTACTACTACTACTACTACTACTACTACTACTACTACTACTACTACTACTACTACTACTACTACTACTACTACTACTACTACTACTACTACTACTACTACTACTACTACTACTACTACTACTACTACTACTACTACTACTACTACTACTACTACTACTACTACTACTACTACTACTACTACTACTACTACTACTACTACTACTACTACTACTACTACTTCTACTACTACTACTGCTACTACTACAACCACCACCACTATTACTACAACAACTACTAATACTACTACAGCTACCATCACCACCACCACCACCACCACCACCCCAACACCACAACTATACCATCACCACCACCGCCCCCACCACAACTACCACCACCACCACAACAACTACTAAATCCACCACCATCACCACCACCACTACTAACACCATCACCACCCACCACAACTACTACTTCCACCACCATCACCACCACCACTACTACCACCACTACCACCACTACCACCACCACCACTACTTATATTACATGTACTATTACTGTTACTATTGCTACTACTATTACTACTACTACTGTCTACTACTACTACTACTACTACTACTACTACTACTACTATACAGCTACCACCACCACCACCACCACTACCGCCCCACCACCACCACAACTACCACCACCACCACCACCACCATCATCATCATCACAACTACTACCACCACCACCCCTCCCTCACCATCACCACCACAACTACCACCACCACCATCACCACTACCACGGCCACCATCACTACCACCACCACCACCATCACCACTACTACCACCACCACTTCCACCACCACTTCCACCACCACTACCACCACCACTTCCACCACCTCTACCACCACGTCTACTACTTCTACTTTGGAGAGTGTTTTAATAGACTTCTGAGGTTAATGGAACCATGGACACCGAAACCAAGTACGCCAAATCACGGAGGTGCCAAGGGGGTGACCGCCCCTAAGGTTTTCAAACTGAACATTCAGGCTGTTCCAGTGTTTTCTGAAAATTTTGCCCCTAAGATTTCCCGCCATAGATGTACCAAGGCATCATCGTGTGTCCTTCTGGAACTGATAACCCTTTTTGGTTTGGTTTGTCGCAAAATTGCCACGAGTCCCCCCCCCCCCCCCTACTTTTACCCTGGCGCCGCCACTGCGCCAAAGTACGTCAAAGTGAAACAATATTGGGTCCGACTTTAACAACCTTATGAAAGTCTAGGCGACTGTTATTTTCACTCTAACGAAGCCCTTGGTTGGAGCATTCATCCGAAACATTGGGTATTCTCCCGGGGTATTCCCACAATGATCTAAACAATTATACTGAATAAGTGATTGGGAAGATTGTGGAACGGAATGTTCGATGTAAGGCCAGTGATCACGTAAAGTAGTTTCCGTCTTGCCGAAACTCGCACAGTGGTGTCGTCCGACTGCCTCGTAGCTCAAATTGTAGCAAGCTCACGTTTCCCTTTCCTTAATTCCCTAAGGAAACTTTGTACTTCTTTTCGGGACGAACATTTGACCAGTGAGTTGGAATATTGACATCTTTGGTTTAGTTTTACAGAAGCACTCAAACCTGTACTGTCCATTCTCAAACGTAAATTGGACACCGTACTAGAAAGATAGTTTCATCGTCCGTCAACAGAGGGCGCAAATCGAAACCCGTTCTTCTTTCGTCGCAACTATTCTTATCGGCCGCGATGAGTTACGCGCGTAAGTATCATGATTATTCAAAATATCATTCCGAATTTTGACATTCTTTTAAAATGAATTCATTAATTATTTGTGAACTGGTTGTTAGACAACTTGTGTTTAAATGCATTTAACATTTCATCGTGAATATATTGTAAACGGTCTATTGTTGGGTTTGCTGGAATCTGTCAATTTTAATTGTATTTTTTAAAAGGGTAGTGGCATAATTGGGAGCACTTGATTTGAATCATCATACCAATCTACACTTAGTGGCGTGTATGTAACCGGGTACGTAAAGGCTGGAAGGATTTCTCTCAAAATTGTTCATTGGAGCCGAGGAGAAACAAGCATAGGCCCTATCTGCCGAATTAATTGCTAGAAATTGAACACATACAAAGCATTACAACATTTCCATGTCACAGCTACATATAATATTGATTGTAATTGCATACAAACGAGTAAACAATTGACTACAGAATTTTCACAGCAGAAATCTTGTAAAGTGTACTTCGTTCTAGAATGGTTTTATTCCTCAATGGCTGCTTCCAATCGTGTTAAGTTCTTAACAGTTGTTTTTGAGACAAATTAAGAATACTGCGAAAATAGGGCATATTTTCAAGATTCCTGGGATTGCAAAATAAAGTAGCGATGAAACACAGTGGCAATGAATTAAACACAACCTATGAGCCAATAGAATGAGATTGGCATTGATTGATTGATTTTAATTATTATTATTATTATTATTTTTGCAATTTTCATGCAAAAAAGGTGTTCTGCATTTTCATCGTGAGAGGTACCTGGTTCGAACGTATAAGTCAAGATGACTATGATTTTGTGGAAGAAATTTCATCCACATACCTCGTCCCTAGCACAGGTATAAAGCTGGAGGCTACGTGTTGACAAAGAGCCTTAAATTAGCACGGAGAATAAGTTCTCTTCATCCTCTTAGCTTTGTTCACGAAATGAATGAATAAAAAAAATTCTTGGGAGAATAGGTAAAAATCATGCAGGGACAGTTAAATTAGGATGACTGAACTGTCATCACAGGGTTGAACATTATGTAGAGGTAGAAGTGTGCATAGCTAATTTCACCAGCCACTAACTTAAAGGCAAGGTTCACCCTGACGTCAAGATGGTTTTAATAAAAGCAGAATAACGAGAGAAAATCCACCAAAGAATAACAGAGATATGAAGGTTCAAAGTTTTATTTTGTGACGTCACATGCGAGCAGCTCCCTATATGTCACGTAATATGAATTCCATAAATTGTCATTTTTTTAATGGTTCATGATAATTGAATGGTTTTTTTTCACAGAAGCCTATATGAAATAATGTTTCTGATGATATATTGAATGCTCAAGTAAAATAATTTTCAAAATTCTGAGAAAACAGCACTTTTATGGAATTTATATTACATGACATATAGGGAGCTGCTCGCATGTGACGTCACAAAATTCAAACTTTGAACCGTCATAACTCTCTTTTTCTTTGGTGGATTTTCGCCAAACTTTCACCAATATGTTTCTATCATTATTCTGCTTTTATTAAAACCAACTTGACGTCAGGGTGAAACTTGCCTTTAAGGGGGTGGATACGTTTGGGTTAGCAAGTGACAAGGAGCTTCAAAGATGAATGAATTATTCGTTGTTGTATTGTCACGCAGCTTGAAGACTTTTAGCTCCCTTGTATTTTGGACAGGCCCATTGTCAAGGCTTGATTCAACCGTTGGATTTTCTTCCAATGCAATGAATCAGTTGCCTGAATTGATTCAGTTGCACGACGTATATCTGCTGAACGAAAAGGCGCCTGCAAAATCTGAGCTACATAATCCTCCGTGCTATTTAGGAAAAATGAAGCCCTAAAAGTGCCACAAGAATGAAAATCTGTCCAGTTTTGCCATATCCACATCCACACAGACTGCTGTGTTACAGTTATATCTTTCTAGTGGCAGCATAACCTTCCGAAGTTTTGTTTTGATGATTTCCAGCGCCCTATGGCGTGTGTCCATTCAAGCACTATAGTATGTGGCTCAGAATTACAATTTACATGTAACTATACTTTTGAACTGAAGCCTAATTGCACTGTGAAGACAGAACGAAGATTAGTATAAATGTATTGTTCATTGGCTTTTTTGTTTATTCGTTACGTTTTGTAGTGATAAAATTGATTGTACAACATCTAAAAAAGAGAATTCAGGGTTATAAAAATACTAAAACTGAGAGTACTTTTATTCATTTCATTGGTTACGTTTGCATGTAATAGAGGAAATGGTGGTTAGTCTTGTATCAAGATCTCTTTTTTCAGCGCTGGAAAACATATAAATGCTGTAATATGAAAACATGAATTTCCTTCCCATCTCTCTCGATTAAAAAAAAAATCACACTTTTTATGATTTGTTTCATAAATGACACCATTCCGAGTGACGTTGCCTATTGGGCTATATTTACCGGCCCCTTAATGTACCTTGATTTTAAAACCATGATGTAAATGTGTGGAACTTTTTTGACTCCCGTAAGAGTGAAAATTCACTCTCAAAGTAGCGGAAATTACTCTTAAAAGAGTGGATAGATTTCACTCTGAATATTGGAGTGGATTTCACGCGGAATGGGAGTGGATTTCGCCCAAGGAAGTCATGTAGAGGATTATTGTTACGGATAACCTTTGACATACCTCCTTGGTTTTACCCGACTTATCATGCAGCGCATGGCAGTGAAAACTACAAATAATTGATGCCCTTTATATTAAAGTCGTAAAAAAACGGTTGCCCCGGCTCAAGTAGGAAATTTTGAAAATTGGGTCGGTCGGTCAATTTGTATCTTTTTCTATATTTATATTATTTTTATTTTTATTTTTTCTACGACAGCAAAACCCGGATGTAACCAATTGTAGCCTACTGTACAAGTATTGGAAGACGAAACTGTGTGAGAGTTGAGTTTTCCGATATTTTGTATGGGTCTTTCAAATGGGCAAAACGCACACAAAAGTGCTGTTTTAGGCCATTGAATAGGAATATTGGTAAAGTCTTCACTTAAATCTGACTTTTTCTCCCGAATATGATGAGTTTGTATATTTTGGGTCTACAGAAAAAAAAATCGCGACCCTGTTTTTCGCATTTTACGGTCGATCTCTTGAGGGCAAGATAACAATTTTTTTGGCCTAATTACCCGGGGGGGGGGGGGGCAGTGTCATTACAACGTGTACACCATGCGCGTTGAAAAAACGCGTAAAAAGGGGTTGTTTTTCACACGGTCGAGACGATGTAGCGTGCGTAAATTAAAAGAGGTATCAAAATCGCCAAAATCAGGAAAAAAGGGTATACTTTTAACCGAATGTTTACTTCAAAAGAGTATCTTTTCAAACTTGAATACAACAAAGAACAAGTACAAAGAATAACCCGTAACAAAATCAAAACAAAACATTATTGAAAACAACAAAACTATCAAAACTAAATCCAAACCAACGAACAACAAAGAAATGTTTACAACTTATCATCCAGGTTCTCTCTTTTACCCTCATAAACTAACCACAAACCACAACCAAGCAAACACCCAATCAACCAACAAAACAAACAAACAAAATATTTTTCATATAATGTCGGTCAATTGTCTCTGCGGACATGGCGGAGTGTGAATGTGTGTGTGTGGGGGTGGGGGTGGGAGGTGCTATGGAATTTTGCTTTAAAGGCCAAGCATCCCTTTTGCATGCCTAAAAATTAACATTGTCGTATAAAAGATAATACCATCTGAGAACCTTTAGCAAAGTATAGGAGCTAGAAACTCGGTTATAGTGGACTTATAGTGACCGTTAAACACTGATTTGAATTTTTGTCTCGCGAGACAAAAAATTCGTACCGTACGAACGTACACTAAACGGTCATGGTTTTTCTTTCGCATTTTTCAAATTCGAGGTAATAACTGACCCCCACATTTCACAGACATGCACTTCATCAATGGCTTAAGAGCATAAGTTATCTTTTCCTGATCTGCAGGAATGTGTGCAAATAAAATTCCCTGCCTAATAGCGAGCAGTGATTGTTAGTGTGCAAAGCAGTTCACGTGAAACCCACGAAAAAAGACGTGTATGTATTGTAAATGAATATGTAAAAAGTATAGGCCTACTTTTGTAAAATCTTGTAAAAACTACATAGGCCTTTCCAAAAACTTCAACACAGTTACTCTCTTTTGCTTGTACATGTATAATTCTGTTCACAACATCGTCAATATTTTCTCCGCATGCTGTTACGGTAATTTCATGAGTAAACTGTTGCAGTCCAAGCTTATTGTTTTCCGTAATACCCCTTTCCTTTGTGCTTTTGTTTGACGCATAAAGTTCGAAGTTTGAACAGAGTACTTACAGAACAGGCGTAATGAAAATTAATGACTAAATTGTTGCACCCCCTCAAAATTTGGCAAAAACGAAACTACCTACAACCTAGTCGACTGCGTCTATTTGACCACGCCCTTGGTTCGTTTACACGAGAGTTGATGTTGATTTTGCTGCTGTTGACCCATGTGAGGTCAATACGTACGCGTACGTGCGCGTGACTGTGTGGGGCTAGCTTACTGTCGTCGCGCGCGGAATGCCTGCTGCGCACGCGGTCGCGGTTTCACATGGAAATGGCTGTATGCAGTTTGTTTGGGAAACTGTACGACGGCATCTGACAGTTTTGCATTTTGCAGCTGTCTCATTTCACTGGGCGAAGTGGCAACTTTTTCATTGCCATTTCCTCAGTCCAGGCACTAGCTGTAAAATTCATCTGAGGACTTAAACGGTGACTTTCGTCGCGTAAATGTCAGCGAATAATTGTGTCTTTTGAAATCACACGCACATCATCACAGCGTATCGCCAGTAGCGATCCCGCCCGAGATCCCGGGCGTGGTGGAAGCAACCGCGTCTAATTGACGTCGAAATCCACTCTAGTTGTAACATAAGATAATCAAAATGTCAACTGCTATCGGATTTGAGGCGATAGAAATGCAGAATGGAGACGGAGGTGGAGGGCGATCAAGTGTTGGTAAGTTGTGATCACCGAATCGTCGACAGTGGAATTGCTAATTTCTGAAATTTTGTTTGATTGAAACTGGAAATTGGAATGGAAGATGTTTGTTTTCACTCGGTCAACGTTACAGTCTCAGCTGAGCATGTGAGGGCGGCTGAGCTGATCCGATATGAGGCTCAGCTCAGGCTCTGCTGAGCTGAGCTAACTTCTCCTGTCTCCAGGTGCAGTACACTAGTACCAGGGCAGGAGGGGGGAGTGGGGGCAGTAGAGTCTGTGAGGTGCAAAACCCCCCTCAAAACTAATTAAGAAAAAAATTTGAAAAATGAAAGGTGAATCTGATAAACTGTCTAAGCCACCGGCATCAGAAGTAATTGGAAAGAGCACTTCAATGCCTAAAGTGGCAACGTCTGAGTGACGTCAGAGTGGCAGGGAAAAAAAAAAAGATCTTTTCGGGGGCTTCCTTATCCGAAACTGGAACCCTACGGCAATTTACGGGGGCTCTTTTGCCATTTTGGGGGCAAAATCGCCCTGTGCCCACTGCCCCTGTGTATTTTTTTCCAGTGTGGGGTTGACTCGCTCATAGTCGTAGGCAGAGTCGGGGTGGGGTCAAAAGAGGTAAATAATTGCCCCCTCAATTATGGTGTTTGAAAACTGGTACATTTCAATTTGTTGAGACATCTAAAATTTAATGGAGTCTATTGTGAAGGGCCCGGGGGGGGGGGGGGTGGGGTAGTCTACTCAGATTTGGTTCGGACGGGAGTGTGCTGCTGAAGTCGAAAATCTGACCCTTTTTTAAGGGAGATTTTGGCGGAAAATGGTACCTATTATTAAGGTTTTTTTAGTAAGAAAAATGGCACTTAAGTGATGATATAGGCAAAAATATTTAATGTAAATAGTGAAATTTCAAAATCATACCCCATGTTCAAGGATTTTTTCCCCAGAAACCATATCGATGTTTAAGGATTTTTTGCAAAATAGTCACCTATTAGAGCGGCACACTCCCGTTTACCTTACTAGGCAAGTACCTCTCTACCCCCCCTTGGGTGAAGGGAGTTAAACCGGACTATCGGAGGATTTTACTACCCCCACCCCATCTAGTCAAACTGTTCAAATTCAGCCATATGGCCTACATCATACATGTACAGTACATGTACTACAAAACGGAGAATCAGGCACCACTGGATGTACCACTCTAATAGGAGTGGGACAGATTTAATTCTAATAATCCAAATGTCTCAACCTGACTAATGGACACATTTTATGACAGGAATATTGAATAAATTTGTTGCCAAATTACCAAATTACATGTACATGTAGTGCATTTTGTTGAGATCCAATGTTAGTGAATTAAGTGTGTGTGTTGTGTGTTGTGTGTGTGTGTGTGGTTGGGGGGGGGGACGGTATTTACTGTAAGTGTTACATGGATGTAAAATCTCTTACATTCAATTGTCGCTTGTAACATCCCTGAGAATCTTTTAAAGTTTTATCGTGAGGAATTTCCAGTCATTCATCATTTTGCTGTAGATGTGTAATCCCTCATCACCATTTATTTGTATTGTACTCAAATAGACCAGAATTACTCAACTGTAGAGCTTTGAGGCCTTGAGGGTCGTGAAGCATGAAGTTATTTTGTTGATTTATTTTTCGTCAAACTCCATTGGTTAAGTTTCCGCTAATAAAAAAAAACAATTTCTGAATCTAATTAGGATAAATACAGTACACACAATGACAGTACACAGTTGAGATGAGACCTCCAGCTACAAACATTTTCAGCTCTTTCCCATAGGTATTGGCTAACATTTACCACAGTTAAAAAAATCTGAGCTACCTGATTCCCCATGCTACCATTGTCTTCGATAAGGTCTAAAAATGACGTCCTGAAAAAATTGTATTTCAAGACCTATTTTTAGTGCTTTAAAAAGGTGAAAATCGTAAGTTGATCGGATTCACCTGCTCATTTTCTCCCATAGACTTACTGTGTGTACACCTACGCTATTTAAACTCGCCCCGAGTTTTAATTGTTTATTCATGCATAACTTGCCATTGGCAGTGTAACTTTCCAAACTTGTTTATTCTAGGGTGTTTATTTTGTTTCATATGAACACTACTACATGTATGTAGTTCAGATATCAAAATTTGACAATTTTTTAAATTGAAGCTCCACAATGTTAGCCTATCACTTTAATACAAGGCCATGTCTACAGTGTATGAAATTTGAATACACTGTATATGTTTCGCTTTGTTTCTAATCGTTTAATAGATTTAATCAACTAAAACTGCAATATTAGTACATGTTATACAGTTGCAGTGTACACTGTATGCACTGTATTTAAAAGTGTGTACAAGCTCTGAATGGGGACAAAATGAAAGTAGTTTTTTTTTTTATATATGGAGTCTTGGGTGTATGATATGCTGTGGAATCGGCATGCGCCTGTGGTATGGGTAAACAAATTTTAGAATTATACAGATTGAAGTTTGGCCTTGATGCACAACTCATGCGGTGCACTGGATCCAGTGAAAGAAAAGAAGATAAAAGATGGGGCAAAAATCCAACAAACAGTACCGGATCATGTATACAGCACTACAGTGTACACATGACTTACAAGGTTCCACAATAGTGCCCTCTTTCTACACTATGAATAGTCCTAGGCCTACAGTTCATACATGTGTTACTACAGTGCTGTACACTGTACTTCATGAAGGCGAGGACCTGCATGGGAGCACAACAATTAAGGATGGGATAAAAGACGTATTGCAAATAGTTTCTAATTCATTCAGTGGACATGTTGTTTGACCCTTGTCCCAGTATTGTGTCAAAGCAGCCAGAATGCACTTTATTGTGTAGGGCCTACCTAGTATGCTGAGGAAATCCAACCCTGAGCTGTGGGCAGGGGTGTACCAGGGGCAGGGAACAAAATAAATTTCCATTTTAGGGCCTACTTTTCTTGTTTCAGTCAGTGCATTCCAGATACTCTTTTGTATTGAACCCTATGGCAATTTATGAGGGCTTTTTTTCAAATGTGGGGGGTTCTTTTGCCATTTTGCAGGCAAAATATCCCACCCACGTCCTCGTGTATTTTTCCCCCGACCAGGGGTATCATTTCTTCTTAATTTAACCAATCGGAGACGATTTGTTTTTGCTTTAACACGCATTTCCCATAGACCTCGTGACGAGATATCTCATCACTCGTCTTCAACGGGTTAAATATTGTACATGTTCTCATTCTCAGTTTCATGACCATTGAAGGTCAATTGACAAACTTCTGACCCCCCCCCCCCCAAGAACTACACATAACTCTTGGCGAATGCACAATTGTTTTTACAGTTTGAACCAAGAGGGTGGATGCTTCACTTTCATTTTGTATTCCAGTCACAAGATATAGAAAACCAAAAGAATGTTTGTAAAGTACAAAATATGTACATTTACCCCACAATACAATTGCCATGCACTAATCCCTGATAAATCTGAGCTGGATAAACCTAGATTGTCAGGTGAAACTGAAAGCTGGGTGGATCCATTGCCTGATATCTGCGTGCCTCGCGTCTGTATCTGTAAGCGTAACCTTGTAATATAATATATGAATGGAGGTGTTATCAAAACATATCGGCAGCGGCTGTACAGTAATCATATGCGGTTTCACTGATACATGTGACGATAGTTATCATCACGGGTCTATCATTTACACATTGCCTTGCCAGGGATACAGTATAAACGTGTGAGAATCAATACTGTGCTTGGAAAATCTGTCTCAAGTTTGTGTTTACAAACTTACATACTTGTTACATGTAGGGATCTACACATGTACAGTGTAGTGGATTATCATCATTGACACAAATTATAAAAAAGTTAGATATTTCAGCAAAATGGCTTGTTTCTGATAAGCAGAATTAGCAGACAAAAAAAAAGGGGGGTGGGGTATTTAATTGCAATTGGGGAAGTGGTTTGACCGGAGATGATTTTAGAAACATTGTGTTTAGGACATGCCGTTGTGTAATTGTTACGAATACATTTTTTTTTGCTTGTGACTTCAAAATGTTTTTATTGGCCCGTCCCATCCCTCCCTTTTGAAAAACTTAGATCCGCCACTGATAAATCAAAATAAATTACACAACAATCAACAATAAGCATTGATCATAAAATATAAAGGCCTTAATTTCAGGTTTATAAAAACACTAGAATGAGAGTCTCGTCATACGTCTGAGTATAGAGAAATGTGCCGTTAGTCTTTATCAAGACCAAATGCTGTATATGAAACATGAATTCTTTCCCATTTCCTCGATAAAAAAATCACACTTTTTAATCATTGTTTCGATGAATGACAACTTTTCGAGTGAACGTGTGCCTTTAGGTTATTTCGGACCCTCCTTATACCCCGATGTTTAATCATACTAAAGCGTGGAACAGTTTGTCCCGAGTGAAAATCACTCTCAAAGTAGTGGCATTAACAAAGACAGTGGACACACAGGGCCCTGGGAACGATTTTTACTCCGCGCGTGCGAGATAATATATTTCGCGCCCCCCCAAAAAATTCCCGCGGCCAAAAGTTTTCTCACGGCCAATATTCACGGCAAATCAAACAGCTGAAAAGTCGCCGGTTGGGGGGGGGTGTCGGCGGAAAATTTTCGCGCCCCAAATAAAATTTTCATGCGGCCAATATTCGCGCGCCAAATCAAACAGCTGTAAAAAGTGCTCAGTGGGGGAGGGGGGGGGTGTCAGACGCTGAAACATTTCCGCGGTCAAAAATTTTTCAGGCAAATTCCGGCAAAATCAAAGCTGAAAGTCGCTCGGTGGGGGGGGGGGTGTCGCGGAAAATTTTTTCGCGCCCCAAAAATTTCACGGCCAATATTCGCGAAATCAACAGACATAAAAGTCGCTCAGTGGGAGGGGCGGGTGGTGTCTGGGACAATTTTCCGGTCAAAAAAAACAAATTCGCGGCCAAATCGCCGGCCCAAATCAACAGCTGAAAATCGTCTGCGGCCAATTTGAAGAAAAATAGAAATTACACGTCTTTTTGCGGGGGTGCTGCGTTACCCTTGAATAATTTCTGGGTGCTTAGCACCCCCGCACCAGCACCCCGCTTCCAGGCCATGTGGACACACTTTCCTATCCAAACTGCGAGAAGAATTTCCCTTCTATCATTGGAGTGGATTTCACCGGAAATGTGAAGTATTTTCGCCCAAGAATACATTGTATAGGATTAATCGTGAAGTATTCAATTACCTTTAACACCCTCCACCCCCCCCCTAACACCCATTTAAATTTATTATGGCCCATTAAAAAATGAATTTATGATAAACGCTAACAACCTCCTAACAAACAACAACAACACAACACAACAAAAATCAAAGAACAAGTACAAAGAATAACCGCTAACAAAATAAAAGACAAAACAAAAACAATAGATAAATAAAACAAACTTAATACCAAACTAAACCAAACACAACGAAACAACAACAATCTGAAACTAAAGAAATGTTTACAACTTATCATCCAGGTTCTCTCTTTTACCCCATAAACTAACCACAAATGCTACAACCAAGCAAACACCAACTCAACAACAAAACAAACAAAATTTTTCATACTTGCCATGTTCGCGTCAATTTGTCTCTGCGGACTGGCGGAAATAGTGAATGTATGTTGTGTGTGTGTGGGGGGGGGTGGGGTGCTTCGAATTTTGCTTTAAAGCCAAGCATCCCTTTTGCCATCCAAAAATTATACTTAAGATAATACCATTGAGAACCTGTAGCAAAGTTATTGGAGCTGAAACTCGTATATCAGTGGACTTATATGTGACCCGTTAGACACTATTTGAATTTTTGTCCGCGGACAAAAATTCGTACTCACGACGTGCACTAAAACGGTCATTGTATTTTCTTCGCATTTTTCACTTCGACGGTAATAACTGACCCCAATTTCACAACATGTCTTGCATCAATAGCTTAAGCATATTATTTGTCCTATATCGGGTGTGTGCAAATAAACCCCACTGCCCTTTAATGTCGAGCAGTGATCATGTTTAATTGACTATATGTGCCGAAGCAGTTCACGTGAAACCCACAAAAAAATACGTAGTGTATGGAATAAATATGTAAAAAATAGGCCTCGGCCTACTTTCTGTAAATCTTGTAAAATATTCTACAGGTCCTTTGCAATATTCAACACCAAGTTATACTCTCTTTGGCTTGTATACATTCTGTGCACACATCGTCAATCTTTCTCCACATGCTGTTACCGGTAATTTCATGAGCTAAAACTGTTACAGTCCAAAATTATCACCCTTTTCCTTTTGTTTTGTTTGGACCGCATAAAGTCGAAGTTTGAGCTGAGTACTTCCAGAACAGGCCTTTAAATGAAAAAATTAATGACTAAATTGTTGCCCCTCAAAAATTGCAAATACGAAAAACTACCTGACAACCAATCGGCCTGGTCATTTGACCACGCCTTCCGTGCGTTTACACGAGAGTTTGATGTTGATTTTGCTGCTGTTGCCCATGTGAGGTCAATACTACGCTCGTGCGCGATGATCCAAACTCTAGTGAGCTAGCTTACTGTTTTTTAATTAATGTTTCGCGTGCGAAATGCTTGCTCGCACCGTTTCACATGAAATGGCTGTATGCAGTTGTTATGGAGACTGTACGACGCGATCTGACCAGTTTTTGCCATTTCGCAGCTGTCTCATTTCATGGGCGAAGGGCAACTTATTATTGCTTTCCTCAGTCCAGGCACTGCCTGAAAAAAAATTCATCTCAGACTTAAACGGTGCTTTCGCTGCGTAAATGTCAGCGAATACTTGGTCTATTTGAAATCACACGCCACATCATCACAGCGTATAGCCAGTACGATCCGCCCGGATCCCGGGCGTTTCGGTGAAGCAACGCGTCTATTAGACTCGAAAATCCACTCTAGTTGTAACATAAGATAATCAAAATTCAATGCTATCGCATTTGAGCGAAAATGCAGAATGGAGACCGGGGAGGGCGATCAAGTGGTTGGTAATTGTATCACCGAATCTTCGACGTGAATTGCTAATTTTGAAATTTTGTTGGATTTGGAACTGGAATGGAAAGATGCTTTTGTTTTCACTCGGTCACTTACAGTCTCAGCGGAGCATGTGAGCGGCGGCTGCAGCTGATCGACTATGGGCTCAGTATCAGGCTCTGACATATACTGTAGTAGATGTGGGAGGCGGGAGTGGGGGCAGGTAGACGTCTTGAGAGGCGCAAACACCCCACAAAACTAATTAAGCAAAAAAAATTGACAATGTAATCTGCATGAACATAAGCCACACGGCATAGAAGTAATTGGAAAGAGACTTCAATGCTAAAGAAAGGCAATGTCTGAGTGATGTCAGCGTGCAGGCGAAAAAATATTTTTTCGGGGCTTCTTATCCGAAAAACTGGAACCCTACGGCAATTTACGGGCTCTTTGCCACTTTGGGTGGGCAAATCGCCCTGCTGCCACTTGCCCCAGTGTATTTTTTTCCCAGTGTGGGGTTGACTCGCTCGTATGTCGTATGGCAGACCGGGTGGGGTCAAAGAGTAAATAATATGCCCTCAATTATGTTTGAAAAGCTGGTACATTTCAATTTGTTGAACATCTAAAAATTTAATGGATCTTATTGTGAAGGGCCCGGGCGGCGGCGGGGGGGGGTACTTTAGATTTGGTTCGGACGAGTTTGCTGAAGTCGATAAATCTGACCCCTTTTTACGGGGATTTTGGGGAAATGGCTTACTAATTTTTTTATATAAGAAAAATGGCACTTGAGGCATGATAGCAAAAAATATTTAATTATAAATAACGTAATTCAAATCATACCCCATGTTAAGGATTTTCCCAGAACCATATCAGGATTGCATTATGCGAAATACGTCACTATTAGAGCCGCATTCCCGTTTACCTTAATAGGCAAGTACGGGGGGGGGGGGGGGGGTGAGGGAGTTAAACCGGACTATCGCGGATTTTACTACCCCCACCCCATTAGCTTCAAACTGTTCAAATTCAGCCATATGGCCTACAATTTACCGTACATGTATACAAAACGGAGAATCATGCCCCCACCACTGGATGTACTTCACTCTAATAGGATTAGGAGTTCGCGACAGGATTCTCAATTCTAATAATCCAAATGTTATCAACCATCTAACTAATGCGACAATTTTATGACAGGAATATTGAATAAAATTTTTGCCAATTACCAAATTACATGTTACATGTAGTGCATTTTGTTGAGATCCATGTTAGGAATTAACGTGTGTGATGTGCTGTGCTTGATGTGATTGTGTGTGTTGTGGGGGTACGCAGCGGGACGTTATTTACTGTAAGTGTTACATGGATGCTAATCTCTTACATTCAATTGATCGCTTGCTAACATCTGAAGAACTTTTAAAGTTTTATCTGTAGGAATCTTCCAGTCATCTCATTTGCTGCTAGATGTGTAATCCCTCATCACCATTCTATTTGTATTGTACTCAAAAGCCAGAATTGACTAATCGTTAGAGCTTTGAGGCCTTGAGCGTGTGAAGCATGTGAAGATTATTTTGTTGATTTATTTTTTCGTCAACTCCATGCGTTAAGTTTCTGCTAATAAAAAAAACACCATTTCTGAATCTAACTAGGATTAAATACAGTACACACAATGACAGTACACAGTGAGATCAGACTCCAGCCCCCACCAACATTTTCACTCCTTTCCATAGGTATTGGCTAACATTTACACAGTTAAAAAAATCTGAGCTACATGATTCCCATGCTACCATTGTCTTCGCATAAGTCTAAAATTGACGTCCTGAAGAATTGTATTTCAAGACTATTTTAGCTCTTTAAAAGGTTGAAATCGTAAGTTGATCGCCGATTCACCTGCTATTTTCTCCATAGACTTTACTGTGTGTACACCTACCTATTTAACTCGCCCCCAGTTTTGTCTTATTCTGCATAGTTGCCATTGTCAGTGTAACTTTCCAAATTCGTTTATTTCTAGGTGTTTATTTGTCATATAACACCTACTATGAGATTAGATATCAAAATTGACAATTTTTTAATTGCAAGCTCCACAATGTTAGCTATCACTTTATAAAACAAGCCATGTCTACAGTATGAAATTTGAATAACTGTATATAGGTTTCCTTTGTTTCTAAGCGTTTAATAGATTTAAATCACTAAAACTGCAATATAAGTAATGTTATTACAGTTGCAGTGTACACTGTATGACTGTATTATAAAATGGTA
>JZLH01S0135215.1:57077-67532 GCA_001188425.1 Eucidaris tribuloides
CGCGCTCTCAAAAGATACCCTTTTGAAGTAAACCTTCTGTTGAAACTATACCCTTTTTCCTGATTTTGGCGATTTTGATACCCTTTTTAATGTACGCGCATACATCGTCCGACCGTGAAAAACAACCCTTTTTACATTTTTTTTCATACACACATGGTGTACACGTTGTAATGACACTGGCCCCCCGGGGGGATTTGTGGGGAAGGGTGACGATAAGTTGTCTGTAAATAATGTTGTATGTTTTAATTTCCAACAATTTCTTTTTAATATCTATAAATGAAGTGTGCTTAAATGTATTTAAAAAAATGGCAGAAATGAATAATTTTTTTCTGTCTGCTGATAATAAAGACACCCCCCCCCCCCCGTAAAAAAAAGACCTGGTACAAAAACGTGAGAAGTTATGGAATGGGAATCGCTTTCAACATTAAAAATCTAGAATGGAAAGAATCCATGCTTGTTGGAATTTCAAATTGTCATGCAGTAAAAATACTTCAATACCATGTTACATAATTTATCACATTACATTTTAATATATGCTTCAGAAACGATGAATGACTGTCGGAAGCAGAATAGATATTCATGCTCTGCGGTGGGATGCCAAGAGTGCCAAGGCAAAAGGCAAGAGGGAGTGAGCTTCTTCAGGTTTCCACGAGATTATGACAGGTTAGTTAATAATAAGAAAGTTATGCAATACTTAACATATGTCTCGACTTCATTTTTTTTTTTTTAACGGATGTTAGAATTTAATTTAACTTGGCAAAATCAGCTGTGTGGCAGGGGGATGAAAAGTTTACCAACTGGTTCATTTGGCTACGTTGGTGCCCATAGATATCACTCAGGCTCCAAGGGCCAAAACAATATGTATAACTGATGTTTGTTCTATGGGTACCTAAAAAGTTTGCGAGACCTCGGGTGAGCATTGTGCCCCCCCCCCCCCCCCCGGCTCTTGTTGTTTATTTTAAGTTTTTTTTTTTGAGGGGGGGGTAGTCTTTTATACCATTAAAATAGTTCAGTTTTGTTTTGTGGTTAAGTGGTAATTAATGACACCAACCCCTCTATCATTGGAAAGGCAGCACCTATGTCTAATTCTTCATGCAAGACAAAAATTGAAGTTAATGTGAATGTCATTTATACAGTCAATAAATTAAAAGAAAATACAATCACGTAAGTATTCAAACAAGTACACATACAGATAAAAAGACAAATAGAATTGTAATGAACGTTGTGAAAAAACAAACGTGGTTCCTTTTATTTCACTGAAAAATACTTTGATTTTGAAATAATTTTTACATCTGTGTTTGAAAATTTTGTATGTTTATTACTACATAAGTTTCTGAAATAACATCAAAGAATGCTTTTCGTCATGGAATTATAATTCCATATTGAGAACAATGTCAACCCTTAAACACTTCTCCATCATGAAAAAGCATTTTCCTTTGTTTTCATTGTAATTTCAATACACCAATCGTGATGTTGATTTTGATTTCCATGAGGCAAGTGTCAAGCATGAAACCTAGGAAATAGTGACAAAATATAGTTCAATTTACACGTATTATAAATAGGGACAATACTCGGCATTACTGTAGACCAATATTTGAAAAAAAAAGACACAATCCAAAACATCTCTGCAGAATAATGACAGAGCTTACTTGCAAACACAATAAAATTATTTTTCAAAAATAATGAGTTCCTAATATCATGTACCATTCACTTATCTTTATTAACTCTTTACACGCGGTATTCGCATCCATGCACTTCCTGCAGCGTGCGGGATTCGCATTTCACGCTCAAATGTAGAAACGATTGTATTCACCCGAATTACACTGATTTTCCCAACACTAGCAGTAATCTCTTTGTATTGTTTACATTCCTCGAGTACGGGGGTATTATGTTAGATTCTTTAGGAACCAGAAAATCGATAAATGCAATCAAGGCATCGTGATACAATAGGACCATTGATTAGACACAAGTTCACTTTGAAAAGTACTTAAAAGGTCAATTACAATTAGATGCGATATTCACTGATAATCTCTTCATTCACTTCTTATTTGGTGACTCACCTCTGTCATTACCTTGTAAAAGGTCAAGTTTTTTGTATAACTTGTGTTTACCTCTCTGTATTATTTGAATGGAGTTGTATATTTCAAGCAGGAAACTTAGAACTACATGTATGTTGGTTACAATTAGCCATTACTTTACAAATTCAGATGTATATTTCCAAACACCCTATATGCATTTAGAAGGTCTGTAAAATGTACTTCCACTTTGCTGTATTACATTTTTCCTGAAAACGTTGTGTGCAAAGTTATTGCCAGTTGAAGTCAGTTACTTATTTCCTTTCCCGATCTGAGCGCTCTTTGAAATAAACTCAGCACGCACGGATTCAGGTCCCCGCACAAGAGTTCAGTTCAGAATGAAATTTGTAGCCAAACTAAATAAGCAAGTAGCAAATATTGATTGTTTTACTTCAGGGATGTGTACACATTTCTACAGAGATTTTTTCTACTAAATTATTAAGTGAATGTAGTACCTGCTATACTTGAACTTTTCACATACATTGTAAATCTAAAAATTTAAATTCAATTCTATCTACCCGTATTCATATTCCGTGACATCTATTAGATATGACAAAAATATTATTCCAAATCATATTTAGTGAATATATGGTAATGTGTATATCTTTGTTTTTATCATATTGCTATTGGCAGATGCTTTCAATGGGCACTATCAATAGGAAGGGCAGATCTCTTACAAAAGTCAGGTGCCGAGCTAAATAAGACATACAGGGTGTGTGGTCTGCACTTTCAAGATGAAGAATTTGCAAACGTCCAAAAGTCAAGAATTAAACATGATGCTGTACCAAAGATTAACATCCAAAGACATTTGTTTGGTGAGTATGTCATCTTACATTTCATAAAAAAGGGGGAAGTGACTCCCATATATTTTTGGACATTTGTTTCCCGTCATTACATTTAATTTAATGTGCCATGTCAACACAATAGCCTAATAAAGTCGCACAACCCAAAATTAAGAAAGTTATGATTATGATATGAAGTATTAAGATAGAGTTTCATGGAAAATCGAAAGTTTTAGATCTTCACGTGTTATGCAAGTATGAGTATTTATATTTCATCAGTTCATCAATTAGAATCAGAAATAAACAAGCAAAACTGAACATTTTTTTCAAAATTATGTTACGAAAATTGCCTCTAGGATGAAACAAATACTCATTAACATTTTAATACCAATTTTTAAAATTCAAATTCGACCAACCTATTTCTTTAGGGAGGAAGACATCAAGGCAGCGATAATTGAATTAGTAACACATCTCTCATAAGGTATCAATGCGGTTGGTTTTATTCCAAGAAATTACTGGGAACATTATTATATGAAGAAATATCTTGATATTTATGTGGATACTGGAAAATACTAATCTTTGATAGAAAATAAATTGGAACATAGAGAGAAACAGATTTATTAATGGTACAGCTTTAGAGGATTCATTATCTTGGTATTTCCAAACATTTCCTCACGCATTTATATCAATATCATTAACACGTATCAGGTACATTATGTCTTTACTTTTTTATGATTTCATTATGATTTCTACACTACCCTCAGCCTGTATTGGAATTGCTTTTCTGTTTAGCAATGTGGTTCGACTCCACAACAGGCCAATGAATGGTGTTTTTATAACTTCTTTTATCTTTTATTTTAAATTTTTGTTTCTCTGTATGATTTTCTCCTTTCATTTTTGTTGAATTTCATTTATTTCATTTCAGTTGATTTCTTTGATTTCATTACCAATATGTGTATTATTTTTAACTCTGATTGTTGTGAGCAATGATATACTGCACAAAGTTTAATGTACTATGTATGGCACATTTTATTCAAATTCATGGCAACTCCACTAACCCCCAGCCCAACCCATCTACACACCAAAAAAATGTAATGAAATATCAGACTGCACAATCGGCGTGTTTTTATTGAAGCTTGTTTTCCGGAATGAACCGGCTAATGGAGCAGAAGAGCCCAATAGAAACAGACCTTCTCCACCAATAGCCGTCTTTTTAGTGGAGAAAGTTTAGGCGCTAATGATTCTTAGCCGGTTATCGTACGATCCCGGTACAATCCATCAAACTTTGCAGAAAATGTAATCCAATACAAACTCACCGTTTTTTAACAGGGTAAATACAGTATGCTCAATAGAATCACGCTGATAGATATACATCGAATATTACAAAATCACTTTAAATATTTGAATTTGTCTTCTCTTAGACAGGAATAATGCTAATAGAATGTACAGATTCAAACAATCATTTCTTTTATATAATGTAAGTTTAAATGTGTATGTTCAGCAAAAATGTAACTCCTGACATATTCTTTAACAACTATTTCTTTTTATCGATCTACAGTCAGAATATACTTGTGCATGCACTGAAATTTCAAATTATCCTAAGTTTATTGGTAAAATTACATTTATGCTGCTTTGAAGGTAAGTACTGTATAGTTTTGTTGATCATCGTTCAATTTGAGGTAAGACAGGACACCTTTCTTGGTTGATTGCACAAACAATTTCAATAAAAAGTTAACATTTTTTAAAATGAATGCATGTCTACCCGGAATACCTCAACTTTTAGAATTTGTCTATATATAGTGAATGAATGAATTGGAATTTATTGTTCACATTATAGGATATTTGAATTTCAATGGTTTTACAATGTTACGATACAAATATGATATTTAATTCAATATACAAATATAATGAAACGTTACTGTGGGAAGGAAATATAAATGAAATTAAATAATATTAAAAAACACTGAAAAATTTGCATATATTTTTGTATTGGTGGTTGGTATGAATGCGTACATGCATGTGTGCGCGTACGTTTGTGTATATTCGTCAAAAACAATTTCATAAACACTCACACCCACCCACACACACAAACACATGCACAGACACACACAGAGACATTCAAACACACAAACACACACTCACACACACACACACACAAGCACATCTACACACATGCACACACACAAACATACGCACACAAAACATACACAGACACACACACACACATGACACACACGCACACCAGCACATACATTCAAAACATTAACCATCCTATATCATTTTCATTTTTAAATTGGAGAGACAGATCTTCGAACTTTTGCATTGTAGATATGAATCTTGTTAGGAACAAACAAGTAACTCAAACAGTATTTTTGTGTTAGGGGGTGCGCACACAAGCGTATACCTTATCTGTTGGATTTGAAACAGTAAAATGAATGAAATCAGCTCAAATCGTTCACAATGAGAACATTCGTATAAATAAATAACTGTCATACAACCTGTGGGTAGAATGTGTAGTTAGGTTGAAAATCTGGATGGTTATATTTCAAAATTTGCACAGTGACAAGCAGGTCGCGCAAAGGTCACAACCGTTAACACCATAGCAGAGTACATAGTCGCCCACTGCTCGTCAGATGGTCATGTGCAATTTCTGAAAAATTTAAACCACGGAAAGAACAATATTCTGGTAGCATGTGGTTATTTTTTTTTCCTCATAAAGCAATAAACTCGCGACAAACAGATCTCAAACTTTCAACACACCACTTGTACTACTTACAACCATTTGGTAATAATGAAGGGAAGTAATGGACTTGCAAATCCTGATATCGGTCTTTAATAGAATCAACAAGTTCAAACAGTCATTTCTATGAATAATATGTAACTTTAAATGTAAATGTTCATAAAAAGGTAACTGCTCACATTATCTCTCTAACAACTGTTTCTTTTTATCAATCTACAGTAAGAAGAATTTACTTGTGCATGCAATGATAAATCTAATTTTCCTGAATTTATTGGTAAAATTACATTGATGCAGTATTGAAGGTAAGTACTGTACATTTTTTCATTTCATTTCATTTATTGTTTCTGCATGGCAAAATAGTACAGTAATATAATATGATATAAACAATAATGGTTATGGCAAACTATGTGCATGACGAAAGCAAATATTACTTTTAGAAATACAAATGCAAATATAAATCATAACCATGCAGGAGGACTCCCAACAAGCAAGTTTAAGAATTTGGGGCCTCTTTTTTTGTTGATCATCATTCAATTTTAGGAAAGGTAGGACACCTTTCTTGGTTGATTGCACATTTATGATAAACAATTCACAATTTTTAACAAGAAATATGAATTATTTTAAAATGAATGCATGTTTACCCCCCTGCACCTCAAGTATTGACATGTGGCTATATCTGATAATTCATGTAATAATGATAAAAATTTAAGTTTGAATGGTAGAGCATAGATGACAATGCCTGTCTCATTAAAACTGGCATAAAAATGATAAATTGAGTAATGATTACATAATGATGCAGTTCAAACAGTGTTCACATGTACTAGATGTTAAAAATAACATTTGTTAATTTTTAAAATTAATAACACAAAAACTGTATAACAGATTATACTGGCATTGAGTATAGTTACAGCAAAATAGTGAACATTTTTGTTTGAGGTGGTTTGAATATAGTATAATTAATCAATTTATTGTAATTCATGCGTGTTTAAAAAGTTAGGGTTCAGATTTTGCTCGATATCCAACCCCCTGTACAAAATTGAAACTGTACAGATATCAAATGGTGTGTGTGATAGTGTTTGTTTAGTCCCCACACAATAGTAATAGACAATGGTGGTGAACAGTGCATGGTAGAAACATTGGTATGCCAATCTCTCACTATAGCCAGGCTAGATAAATACTTTATTAATATTCATTAGTAAGTAGCCTGCTAGACTTTATTCACTATCCATAGGCATTGTCTAATGCTATTGTGTGGGGACTCGACACACACACCCTCACACACACCATTCGATTTCTGTACAGTTTCAATTTCGTACAGGGGGTTGGATATTGAGCAAATTCTGAACCCTAACTTTTTAAAAAAGCATGAATTACATAAAACTGATTATTGATATAAGCATTAATAACTTTCTCGTCTATTCCAAAATTTCGTGTAGAAGTTCCACATGAAAGTACAAGATGGAACATGAAAAGTACAATTTGGTTGACAAATGAAGGAGTGGAATCATTTTTTAGCCCCCCCCCCCCAAAAAAAAAATGCAAGATAAAAAAAATCACGAGCTGCAAGTGAGATATACATTACACATTGTATAACTTTTTTGTTATGATTGTTCTTTATTTGATTCTGTAGAACATAATTATGCCAAAAAACCAACTGTAGATCTTGGCTTGCCCAAGGAGGAGGACGTGAAGCCAGATGTGAGATCAACAGCCGTTCAGACAGAACCTCGTGACAATTTACAGTCCAATAACAACCAGGCTAGTCCAGATACTCCACAATCAGAAGAATCAAAATCAACACAAAATGACAGTGAAAGCAACGACACCCAACCCATGTCGAGGGTGCAACAACGGCTCCTAAACAGAAGGGTAAGAAACCTGAGAAAAAAAATAAGAGTAAGAAATCTCAAAATACAACAATTAACAAAAGAGTTAGAAAAAATCAACACCAAGAAAGATACCACTACCGTACAAGATGTTATGCAGTTCATTGACAAATACATTCCAGAGCCAACCTTGTCTTTATTTAAAACCCAGCTAAGGATTGGAAGGATGGGTAAGAGGGGAAGAAGATGGACAGTCTTGGACAAGACCACGGCAGTGTCCCTATACCATGCAAGTCCGAAAGGGTATAAGTTACTGCGGAAACTGGTCATGTTGCCATCGGTTTCCATTATTAAGAGATGGTTGTCGATTGTTGATGTCCAACCAGGTTTTTCACAATCAGTAATGGAAGCTCTGAAAAAGAAAGTAAAGAACATGACTGCGCGCGACCGTTATTGTAGCATAGTGTTTGATGAAATGAGTATTAAAGCTGGATTGAGCTACGATGAAAAAAGGGACGAGGTGGTGGGATTACAGGATCTAGGGAAGATTGGAAAGGCAGCAAGTGTGGCCAATCAAGCCCTTGTGGTAATGGTGCGTGGGCTTTCTGCTCAGTGGAAGCAACCACTTGGCTATTTCCTGTCATCAGACGGAGTTACGTCGAATGACCTGAGGTGCATTCTAGAAGAATGTGTGCAGAATCTTTTGGACATAGGGCTGCATCCATGTGCTCTTGTATGTGACCAAGGTCCAAATAACAGATCCCTCTATGCCAGTCTGGGTGTCACTAAAGACAATCCAGAAATTTCATTCAAAGGACACTTGATATTTTGTTTGTATGATGTACCACATTTGTTAAAAAGTACCCGCAACAACCTCCAGAAATATGATTTTCAGTTTGAAGACAACAAGACTGCCAAATGGAAACATATTTGTTCTTTTTTTGAAAAGGATCAAAAATTAAGTTTGCGTTATGCACATAAACTAACTAAGAAGCATTTTGAATTGACTTCCTTTTCAAAAATGAGAGTTTCATATGCTGCCCAGGTACTCAGCAGAACAGTGGCCGCTGGTATTTATACGCATTCTTCGCTTGGAGCCATGCCAGGGGAAGCTGTCCACACTGCCGAGTTTGTAGAAAAGATAGATTCACTATTTGATTCTCTCAATTCTAGGTCTTCAGATGCCAAGCGTGATTTAAGTAAACCTGTATCGGATGACTCCTGCCATGTCTTATTTTGGACAGAGACCTTGAAATGGTTAGAAAGTGTCAAAATCCAGTGTGATCATAAGGTGTGGTTCCTTGACGGATGGAAGATGACAATAACAGCTGTTTTGAAGCTCTGGGAATATTTGAAACAGAAAGCTGGTTTCAAGTATCTCTTCTTAAGTAGATTAAATCAGGACGTAATTGAAAATTTATTTTCGCAGATTCGATCAAGGGGCGGAGATCGGGACAATCCAACAGCCTCCCAGTTTCAGGCAGGTCTGAAAAGTTTGATGATTGACCAAATGTTGATGCCCATAAGTGGCCAGAACTGTCGAATTGACAACCAGAAGTGCTTGCTTAATATTGACGATTTCAGTTTTGTTCAATCCCCAAATACTGCACAGTGGTCCATGATTCTGCTCCCTTCCAGAAGTACACATCGGATTTCTGAATTAATTCCACATTGCAACATTGATATGAATGTATTAACTTTTGTTGGTGGGTACATTGTTCGTAAAACACTTGAAAAACATTCTTGCAGACATTGTACATCTAACATTGCATCTAATGACTTTTTTCTTCAGGATCCATATCATTTATTTGTTCATTTCAGGGCTTGGAATACAACTGCCTGTGATTTTGGTCAATTATATGTGCCCACTAATCAGTTTGTAGATTTACTATATCAAGTAGAATGTGATTTCATTTCAAGCTTAAATGAATCATTTTGTGCAAAGCATGTGAGAAGTACCATCATTGACTACATTGTTAATACTGGCAGTATTGATATGTATACAGGACTATTTTGCAACAAGGAAACACTGGACTGGGTGGTTGACTTATATGTACGCATGCGGATATACTACAGTCTGAAATTCAAAAATGCAGAATTGCATCGAAAGCATGAAAAAAAGAATAGAAAATTGATGAAAGTTTCTCATGTGTAATTATTGTCAATTTGGTGGTTATCAGTTATTTATATGTTTCGCAAGAAGGTGCCAGAAGTATCTTGTTTCAGGTTGTCTGTCCATCAGTCTATCCATCCATTACCAGGTCTTGTTATCATGATAATTAAAGAATCAATGATCACATTTTAATGATACTATATAGTCAGGAATGTACTGAAATACACAAAGCTGATTTTATTAGATTTTGGAGCGCAAGTGTGTCAAATTTGTACATGATACCTAAGCAAATTTTATGATTACAAATGACAGCACAGACAAGTGTTACTTTGAAAAACTGAAGCACTTTAAGAATCCATTGCATACCTTTCTAAAGCGGACGGATGAAATAAAACAGAAATTTGATCAATCGTGGCAATTGCATGGAAATCAACCTCAATTATTTGTGGTTCATATGTTTTGACAGAGCCCAAACTAAAACTACTGTACTTGTACCCAATGTCTCTGTTACTGCCATCAGGATCTGAAGTAATGGGCAGGCAAAGGTATGTAACAGGATGGATAAATATAATGGTATGCTTCTTTTCCAAGTTTATTTTTATGTAACAGTAAAACAAATTTGAAAGGCAAAATCATGCAACATGTAAAGTTCCATGTGCATTGTACGGATCATTAACAATTTTGGGGGGAATGCTTATGGCATTTCAGGCATTTGAAATGTCTCAGTTTCAGTGAGGTTTTCACAGTATAAATTGATGTTTTAAATGACATAACAAAATATTTCACCATGGACAATCTCAACATTGTTTGTACTATCTTACAGAGTTATATTCATTAAAAAAAATACAGACAAGGAGGAAAATTTGATGTATTTTTACTATCAGTGGTCAGATATATCAACTAAATATAAATGTATCAA
>JZLH01S0135215.1:67582-81397 GCA_001188425.1 Eucidaris tribuloides
GAAATAAAACAGAAATTTGATCAATCGTGGCAATTGCATGGAAATCAACCTCAATTATTTGTGGTTCATATGTTTTGACAGAGCCCAAGCTAAAACTACTGTACTTGTACCCAATGTCTCTGTTACTGCCATCAGGATCTGAAGTAATGGGCAGGCAAAGGTATGTAACAGGATGGATAAATATAATGGTATGCTTCTTTTCCAAGTTTATTTTTATGTAACAGTAAAACAAATTTGCAAGGCAAAATCATGCAACATGTAAAGTTCCATGTGCATTGTACGGATCATTAACAATTTTGGGGGGAATGCTTATGGCATTTCAGGCATTTGAAATGTCTCAGTTTCAGTGAGGTTTTCACAGTATAAATTGATGTTTTAAATGACATAACAAAATATTTCACCATGGACAATCCCCGGGGGGGTCGCTCTCCACACGGCCTGTCTCCCACCCGTGTCCAACAACCTCAGAAATGCACCCTAAACGGCGTAACCTATATAACTAAATTTGCAACCCTAAATGGCGTAACACATCAGAATAGCTACCCTAAGTGGCGTGTCTCCCAGGAAATCCACTTATTCTGATACTCTAAGTGGCGTGAACAGGGAATCCACTAATTTGATACCCTAAGTGGCGTAAACAGTGAAATAAACTAATTTGATACCCCACCCAAGTGTCCTTCTCATCTAAAACATTATTGTACATTGTGCAACCCGAAGAGGTTCACTTAACAATTCATAAATAATTCTCCTAATTATCAAATGTTCATTTTGGAGATGTTAATAAATTCACAAAAAATTTGCACCCCTAAATGGCGTAATCTACATAACGAAATTAGTATCCCTAAATGGCGTGACATGAGAGAAAAGGCTACCCTAAGTGGCGATTGCCAGCGAACGGTGCTGAAAATGCTACCCTTTTTCCAAAAGACGTCGACGACGCCCGAGGGCTGGAAAAGGGACCCTTTACGACGCTTTTTCCGGACGCGGATGCGTAGCAGGCCGTGTGGAGACCGACCCCCCCGGGGGACAATCTCAACATTGTTTGTACTATCTTACAGAGTTATATTCATTAAAAAAAATACAGACAAGGAGGAAAATTTGATGTATTTTCACTATCAGTGGTCAGATATATCAACTAAATATAAATGTATGAATATCAAAAAGGGAATAGTTAGCTTGGAGTTAAAAAGTCAAAGGTCAGATGTCACAAGGACTTATACATGTCTGATTTGGACTGGTTGCTATTGCTATAAATATGATGAAATTGTGTACGTACACTCGTACATAAGACTTTTGAATTTAAATCAAACTAGGTGTGACTGCGGACTACAGAGGCATATCCATCAACTGCATGCAGTCAAAGTGGTGTAATTGCTTGCTTACTTACATAGCTTTTAACATTTCATTTTCCATACATTTTATATCTCAGGACACCTGATCTGACACATGGAAGTCATTTTTTCCGTTATATGTATGAAGGCCTTAAACCTAGTATTCATGGCAAATTGTGTTTCATTGCAAATAATCTGTATACACGTATATTTCTTTCTGTTAATGTTGCAGCATTTAAACAAATTTCAGAACATCTTCTGATCATCCAACCCTGAAAGAGCATTTAACTTGGAAGAGTTAAATCTTAAAGATTACATGTCGTGTGGACTCTTGTCGTAGTTCAAGGGGTACGCTCTAATCATCGATGATAGAGCCATTGATGTTAGGCTCTGTATAACCATATGTATTGAAACAACTAACGTATGCAATTTGCATTTTTGGTATTGAAAATGTATTGATAAGAAAAGTTCAACTCTACACTAGGTTTCAGTGGAGAAAACATCAATCTAAATTTGTATACATTGTGCAAATGGTCTATTTCTTATTCATTTTTTGTTGAAAATTGGTAAAATCCATTTTCAAAAAACTTAATTATTATTATTCATGTAGGCAACCATATCAGAATTCTTATCATAGTATTGTCTCATTTGAGACGTCTCACAGACTTTGAGAAGAGTCAGATCTCAACTCTCAGTCACGAAGGTTACTTTAATCGAGAAATTAGACAGCCTACTGCTGAGGTGTAGGACATGATGCTTGTTCTGATGTCAAATTACTCTCTTTTCAAAACACAGTATTGTCTCATTTGAGACATCTCACAGACTTTGAGAAGAGTCAGATCTCAACTCTCAGTCACGAAGGTTACTTTAATCGAGAAATTAGACAGCCTACTGCTGAGGTGTAGGACATGATGCTTGTTCTGTCTCTTTTCAAAACAGAGCTTGAAATTTAAGCTGATTTTGGCAATTTCATAGGCATTTATCAAAGCCTTTTTACCATGAGAAATTGACTTGCACATTTTCATCCCAAGACCAATGTTTGTACCAATTTTCATGAGCGTTGCTAAAAAACCTCTTTTCAAACAGTGTTCTGAGGTTAAGCAATATTTTACCCTGTTTTAGTGCAGTGGTTATTAAATCATAACATTTTTTCTTCACACTTTTCTGAGTACAAACTTCACTGTCAAGTGTCCTTTAAATGGTGTTATATTAATTTGACCTACTGGCATAAAGGGATTTGTATTCTTCATATGTCATCCTCATATTATGGCAGCACATTTTGTCATATTCCATCTTTGAACAGATAACAGATAAATGAAACAAGATGGCCTATTATTTGAGATAGCCTTGCTCTTCAAAGTCACAGTGTGATATTACCTGACAAAAACCATTTTAAATTAGATTGATCCATAACAAAAATAATGTGCTTAACAAGGTACGTGGATGCAGCTTAATTCCATGATGTACGGTTTATTCCATATGTGGGGGCAAATTTGTGAAATGCCTCTTCTGAAAATAAAATCAATAAATAATAATTCCACTCTTCCCTTTGAAACTATCTAAAAACAAATATTCTAAACCAAGATAGAAAAAATAGTGGTTCATTGGCAAAAAAACAAAAACAGGTCCCGCTTGCAAGTGGAAACTTCTATTTTTGCAATAATTTTTTTTTTGTTCGTTACACTGTAAGCAATCATTTTAGAATGAAACATCAACTGCACGACTAACACAATTTATTATTTGATACATGACCTTTGTGAATAAAATTTCCTTGATTTTTGTCATCTGTTAGCTACTAAAGGGAATTTTAATCCATCAACACGCTGATAATTTTAAATTATGTATTACAATAGAAATGTGACCTTTCTTCCCCCAGAAATTGTGATTTCGATCTTTCTTTTTGGAAAATGTACATGTATGTGCTACTTTAAAGTTGCAAAATCTTTTTAACCTCAAATGAAAGTTACATTATGAGGAGTAAAATGACTATGTAGTTCATACATACTTTGTAAGCAAATATGTGATGGAACTTACGACAGTGGCATTAATGATACCCTTAATTATGGAATTACCCGTACATTAAGATGTCTGCTGTCAGACTTCAATAAATGTCAATATCTTGCAATTAATGTTTTAATATTTGTTTGTAAAATTGTTTATGAAATGTTACATTACCAATTTTTACATTCATATTTATCTTCAAGCCATTGTTTAAAGTTTCATATATTTTACAACATCATGATTAGTTTCATGTTAAGGTGAATTAGAATCTAAATCATATTCAATCTGACAAAAATACTGCATTTTCCAACATTTTCAAATTGACTGTATTCAGTCATCATTTTTCCTTAAGATTTATTAAATTGGAATACAAAATTATTTTGGATATAAGAGGGTATCACATTTATTTTGAAGATATCAGATATAAAAATGTAACAGTTACCAAGAATTGACTACCTTTTTGAGCTTCACTAAGGTTTTACTTCATACTCTTATAATATGAAACTTGAAAATGCCAGTCTTTAAAACAAAACACATGGTGAGGAACCATAATTGGTCATTTGACTCCGTGGTATGTCTACGTGCATGTAAGTGTACATTAATTTTAATGGGGTTATGTAGTCAATTTGATGTGGTTGTTTCCATATGTCAACACGAAAGTATGATACCAAAAATAAAAATTAGTTTACGCTATATCAACTCGATAACATTTTTTAAGACTAAAATGGAAATGACAAACATTGAATTTGAAATTTGTGAAAAACAAATATATCTCCATATACACGTATTACGATCCATGAGGGCTTTATTGGCTTCACATATGTATAAGACAGGGTTCCCAGCATTTCAAGAAAACAAAATTCCCTGATTTTTTCCTGATGAAGTCGCAAAATTCAATGATAATTATTTCAACTCTTTTCCAGTTTCACGTTTTCTATGTTGTTGCAGAGAACTTTGATAGGCAACAAAATATAACAGACTATGACTGACTACTTTCAATTTTGGGCCAATCAAACTTCCCTGACTTTTCCCTGATTTGAGGCATTTTTATCAAATTCCCTAACTTCACTTTTGCCTGACAGGAAAAAAGTAAAATGATTTTCTCTGATTTCCCTGATGGGCTGGGAACCCTGAGAAGAGAATGCATGGAATGGAAAATTATCTAAGCTATAGTCTCGGAGCGTTCATGTCATATCTACATCTTTACTTTCTTCTTCAGAGTTTGGATTATCCAATTATACTTTTCAGCTCTTAAAGGCAGGGGATCTCTTTTGCATGCCTAAAAATTAACATTGTGTAAATACAATGGCATTTAGAAGAAAATGCCATCTGGGAACCTTTAGCAAAAGATAGGAGCTAGAAACTCAATTTTAGTGAATTATAGTGACCATTACACTCAGATTTGAATTTTTTCTCGCAAGAAAAATATTCATACTACTGAACGTACACTAAACGGCTGTTGTTTTTCTTTTGCATTTTTGAAATTCTAGGCAATCACTGACCCTCAGATTTCACAGACATGCCCTTCATCAATAGCCTAAGGGCATGGGTTATCTTTTCCAGGTCTGCAGGGTTATTTGCAAATGAGATCCACTACCTTTAACTCTTAACAATATGTAATATTTTCTAAAACAAACTGATTGTGAATTATGACATGCAGTCATGAAAACAAAAATAACATTGTATATATGTTTTAAAAACTTGATTTAAAATTGTGAATGAAGTTTAAATAGCAAGTTCAAGAAGTATTATTGAATGTGAAATTTTTCGAACTTGTACATTATCATATTCTAGCAAAACGTGATGTCTTTGTTTCTCTGAAGAGATGGGATTATTTCCTGTCATACTGTACTGTAGTACTGTACAGTATTTTATTATGGTTTATCATAAGAGAGACACATAGTCAACTCATAACTTACAAACAATGTCAATAAATGTAACAAGTGTCACTCAAACACCTGGTGGTATTCATTCAGTTTAACTTATGTCAAGGACAGCCATCTCTTATTTTTTGACAGCCTTGAATCATGTTTGTAATGAAATGTAGTGTAGATTTTGTAATTAATTATAATACATGTACACAAATCATGCATGGCAACATGATCAGCCACTGACGTGGATTGTCTCAGACTGGTTTTATATAATGTGAAATACATGTAATGGTTTTTTTTTTATGACCTCTACATGGCCAAAACCTGTTATATATATATTAATATTTTGTAAATGACAAATGTGGGATGGTTTCATAAGTTGTGAATATTTGTGGAACTTCTGTCTAAAAAAGTATAAGTTCTTTATGTAAAATTTTCCTCCTCTACTCCCCTTCCTCCAATAACGTAATTATGCATTGTCTGGGCCATTATATTGTCATTAGGAACAGATTTGGAGATGTGTTTTGGTTGTCAGTTATTGTTGTTCAAGTTCTATTAGATCAATATGAGTTTTTTGAACTCACCTACCAAAGTTTAATGAACTTTTCTTTTCATGCTACCCTATGAAGTTTTAAAACCTTTATGGCATTGGTTGACTCTGGAATTTGTTTGTTGCAATGCATTAGTTACAGGTATGTAATTTTTGGTAAATCATCAATACAGGTAACTATATTAGCGACTAATCTAGTGTTACATCTTAAAATTTATTGAAAGTCAGAGTGCTATTACACTTGAGATTTACAAAGCTGTAGCTAGTATTGTTGTTCGTAGAAGTATGGAGTAGTTAAATCAACATTACAATATATGGGAAAAAAATGTGATTTCATGGCAATATTTCCAGTATTGTTGGTGCTGTTATATACAAGCTGATGGAGAAATTACAACTCTTCTACAATGAGTTCATACAGTAGTCACTACCATTCTTTTTGTTGTTTTACAGACATTTTCATTTCGAAGCCGGTTAAATTCAACAACCTCAAAAACTAACTTTATACATTTACTTAAGTAATGTTTACTGTAAAACATGTAATACTTAATTTGTATTCCTAATATCTCATGTTTTATATATTTGTTTCTCATTGTTTGCAGTTTTGCACAATTGTTGTCTTTGAAAGATTTCAAAGTCCCTATCTTGGATATATATGCACAAAATTGTGATTTATATTTGTTATGTAATTTTGTTGACATAATTAAAATTTAAAAATGAATTTCAATGTCAATAATAATCACTGATGTTAATATATGTGACAGACATACATGTAATATCCTTTATTGTACATGTGGCTAATTTGTTGTTGTTGACATTTTAGCATCTTTCCTGTGTATGTCTATCTTAAATCATTCTGTTATGAAACTTGTCAATCCAGACACAAACAATCAGATAAAACCAAAGTAACTTTAGTATCTGAAAATACATCCTCAGATATTAGATGGTTAAAGGGTTGCAAAAACCTGTATTAAAAAAAAAAATGAAATTACTATACTGTTTTACAAGTAATATGTACTAATTTCTAGAAATAATAATTTTAAATCAGTAACCATATTTTTGTCACATAAAAGTATTTAACCTTTGACTTTTTCTTTTTGGATGAGGGTGCTTCAAGTATTTACTTAGATACCACCTGAAAATCCAAATATGTCATTCAGTTTTGTGTTCAATAGTAAGAATAGTCATAAAAGTAATGTTTTAAAAGTACACTTTCTTTTTTAATGGTCTGTAATCCCCATTCAACTATGTGATAGGTTGGAGGTGAATAAACATTGTTTTTGAATGGTAGTATTGATATCTGTAGGACTGATATGAATTGTCAATTAATTTCATTTCATATCTCAAAAAATGTAATTTCTTATTTCAATGAATTTAGAAGGAAATAATGGTCAGTGTCTTAAGTTAATGAACATTCTTTTGTTTAATTTATATGCTTTGCTTGTTTGTTTTTTCAGTGTCAGACAGGAAGTTTAAAGCTTAGTGACATGATTGGGAAAAAATAAAAAAAATGCCTTTAGAACCAAACTGGTTCAAAGATAAACGAAATGTTCACCAGCTGGAGTGGATCTGCAGGCTGGAAGGATTTGTCTTGAGTATGTATATATATTTTAAAATTCATTCTTTGCGGGTAATGAAAATACTCTTTTAACATGGTAATTTGAATATGGTAAATTTTGGATCATCAAAGATTATTTTTAAAATATTTTACTGTTATCAATTAAATGAAAAAGAATCCTGGATCTATGATACAATATGGCAGATTGATAGAAATATCTTTTTTTTTTAAATGTCCATGGCATTTACATTTTGTTGACATGAGGATGAAGATTGAATACCATCCAAATTCAATAGATGAACTAGAAAGACTGTTCAGTCATAGTAAGATTTTATATAGCAGAAACTGGAATGGTTTGTTATAAAGAAGTTGGAAAGTAATAGTTTTTAAGCTTATCAAAAGTCATGTTTTTTGAAAAACACCATTTTTGTCATTAAAAAATGTTTGTATCTACGTAAATAGCAAGGGAAATGACCTTCGAGGGAGTGTCAGTTTTCAAATTTGAAAGGTAGGTCAATCCATGAAACAGGATGGTTTTTTAAATGTTGGATTAAAACAAGTCATCTTAAACGATTAAAATGAAATTAAAATTTGTTTGGTTTTGGGCTACATCACGTGCTTGTGTACTTATGTATATTGTATCAGTAAATAATGTTTAGACTTTGAGTGAAGTTTTCTTTTCTATTTTGAATGTTTTCATAAATTTTGTTATATACATGTACATACATGTATCACCCAGAATGTCAACCAGAATGTGACCAGTATTTTTAATTTATCAAACATACTGACAGCATTTAACATACACCAGGTCTTCTTTATTTGTAACATTGTGTGTTGTTTTCAAACAGTCTGTGATAATTGTTCATATTTGATTCCATTCTCTGTAAATCTATCTTAAGTATAAGAGTTGCTTCATTACTTCTTTTTAAGGCTGGTGTTCTCACTTTAAAAGTACCGGTACATGGTTGTGTTGATCATGAGATCTAAATGGTGAATAAACTTAGCTGAAAAATCAATTGCAATGAGGGGGATCCTATATACCATTGATTTCTAAAGTACTGCAGCATTAAAATAGACAAAAACATGAAAACCCTTGAAAGCTTGAGTGGTAGTTCAATGCTATTTCAAGTTAGAGCTTATAGTTTATAGTTCTGCTTCTCTTCCTTCATTCTAATTCAGTTTGAATAATTAAATCTTGGGCAGTTGTCTAAACGCCCAACCCATGACTGATATCCTCGGTCTATCGGACTCTTATTTTATTGGACTGTGGGTTTATCAGACCCTCTATTGGGTCATAACCAATGTTGCAATATTCACAAAATATTGATAGTGAGTTGAAGAAAGGCATTTACAGTGCTTCAAACATGTATTTATATTTGAACTTTTTGAGTGGAAATTCAAAATTTTCAGATGTCAACAGAAAGTGAGTAGTAATATGTAATAAAGGAAAACAGAAGTACGAAAATTGTTTAATTGTTCTTTTTCTTCACTTTTACAGTGCAATTTTGTCAAACAATGAGATGAAATACATGTATGAGGGGATGGAGAGAGAGAAAGACATATTTGGGGGATGGGGATTGGGGAAAGGATGGGGAAATATGAATTAACATAGATTAGAAGCATAATTGTGCTTGTGTGATGTAAACCCAGTGTAACCCACTATTAGTATGAATTAACATACTTAATCCTCATATGCTATTTATAGTCACATCCTTTTTATGAAGACCGATTTCCTGCTTCTGCCATCTCCAGTATATTTTTCATTCATGAAGTAATGAATAAATAGTTCTAAATAATTCCATCAACGGTATATACGAGTTTGAGATATGATATTTGAGTGAAAAAAAGATGGGGAATTATGAGAAAGAATGAGAGAGCGATGAATGCATGTCACAGAGGATTTGAGACAGATGTTGGGTTTGGAAGAAGTGGTGGGTCAGATGGTAAAGATGAGTGGTCAGATGGTGATGATGAGTGTAGTACACTTGTATGGACATGACTGTGCTGAGGATATATGTTGATCATGTTTTGAAAAGGACGTTTCAGTTGGATGGTCAGAAGGGAAGGGACAAGTAAAGAAGACATGTCAGAGGCAAGTGGTGGAGAATACGGAGTGTTGGGTTGAAGGAGGATGCTTCAAATATGGTGAAGTGGAGGAAGGCGTCAAGGGCAATTTGTGTGAGAGCGAGGTAATTCTGGCCACCTCTATGATTGGGGACAAAACGGGATGTAAAATCTACACAAGCCACATCATCTAAATTATCAAGACTAAAATACTGACCACATTACAGTATCCTCAGATATACAAAAATCAAAGTGACATGTTTACAATTACACCCGGGGGGGGGGGGGGGTGGGGTAGTGTCATTACAAGGTGTACACCATGCACGTGTATGGACTTTCAAAATAGACCCTAAACACGTAATTGAAAGTAAATATCAGAATACCCTAAACAAGTATTCAAGTTTGAAAAGATACCCTTTTCAAGTAACATCCTGTTAAAAGTATACCCTTTTTTCCCGATTTTGATACCCTTTTCGATGTACGCGCGTACATCGTCCGACCGTGAAAAACAACCCTGGTTACAAGTTTTTTCACACGCGCATGGTGTACACGTTGTAATGGCACTGGCCCACCCCGGGCAATTACATCAGTTGGACAAGTTTACAATATTCCACAACACTGTCATGTTTTCATCCAACCAAGTTCATTCCACAAGCCTCTTTGGAAAATTTCTAGAAAAATTTTTACTGTAGCCTCTTCTTACAACAAAGTCCTTGTGACCAGAACAGTTACTTTGCTATTAAAATTGTTAATTCATGGTTGCAATAACGATCAATAAAATAAAAAGTAAATATCAGATAAAATGTGTTCGTTAAAGGAAAATTTCATTCCATCACTGTTTTTATAACATAACTCCACAGATGACTGTAGATAAAAGATACTTAAAAGACAACTATCAAAGAGATTCTCTTTAAGAGAAATTGGCTATATAAATTACTCGTGCCTAATTTCGGATCTAACAATCATTTTCTATTTTGTTTTCACAAGTAACACACGCGAAACAGTGTGTGTAATTAACACAAGAACATTTCGTGATATAGCTATTTGAAACTATACCATCCCCGATATCCTGCACTCTTGCAAATAGCTTTGATTGAAGCCTTGTCAGTGTACAGTAACTACATTCCAATTCCTGGTTGGTAGTAAACCTGTTGAATACTGCATTGCCGTTTGACTTTGGTAGTGGAACTGCATAAATAAGATAAGAATGACAGTGAAAACAAAGAGACAAATGATCTTCTGTAAATTTTGTATTTTTTATTAAATATAATATGACAAATAGATTCACAAGTTCTTCAAATCACTATAAAATCACTATTTTTTCCCTTGATGTTGCATGTCCAAAATAGAATATATTGCATAATGATTAAAAGACCCCCTCCCCCACACCCTACCCCCCCCCATAAAAGTAAAATGTAATCAAACTACAATTTTGTAGCAGAAACTAAACTCAAGAATTGGTGTCATAATCTACGTCAGCCATAATTATTTCATGCAGTATTCTTTGGAGTCTAATTAAGAAAATTGAAATAAAATCTGGCACAGGCAGCTGATAGGGTCTCATCAACAGTAAAGTATCAGGTCAAGCTAAGCAGCACACAATAGAGTTTGATATGAAACTCATGTGCGCCATTCCACGATTATAGACATTATACTTTTGAGGTTGTCATTCAAACTTTGACCCATTGTTACACTGTACTTTCAAGGTGTGTTTACAAAAGTAACAAAGATATAGAGCATCTACTATACCAAGACCATTCAATAAAAGATATGTGACAACAATGCTAAAATTGAAATACCTTGATTCTTGGCCGTATGATAGTTCCACCTGATTTTTTATCAGCAAACTCGATCTCATGACGTACCTTTTGGAACAATATCGAAAACAAATCTCTCAAAGGTTTGGAAAAGGTCTTATAGGTGTGGACAGATTTTATGTGGCATTACCTAGCTCAAGCTATAGGTATAATTAACACCCCCTATAATTTACTTCTGCGGATGTTCAAAAGTAAACTTGCATTACTCAATGGAGTCCCCAGTTCTGTGATTTTACAACATGCATTGTGTTTATTGTGACACTTCATGGAATGCATGTTGAGCATAAGTCCAGGGTCAATCCTGCTCAGACCCTACATCTAAATTATATAGTACGTAATATGCTGTAATACTATCATCAACATTAAACAAGATCTACCATACTGTTAGAAATGTTAAAAATCTAGTCACTATATAATCAACAGTTCAAGACATTAATCTAGATCTAACGTTAGATACCTAGATTATCATGTTAACAACTTACTCTAGATAAGTAGATCCCTTGTTATTTTGTGATATTTTACTAACTTGACTTGTCAGTGTATGCCTCACCACATCCCAAGTCCTGGTTGGAAGCAAATATGAACTGTTGCCACTACATCATCAGTTACTTGCCATTAATTTTGAAAGTGAAACTGTGATTAAATAAGGATGAAACAAGTAACAATTAAAACATATACTTAGTCTTGACAGCTTTGAGTATTTTTTTTTTAACATGAACAATTGGGCAATGAAATCATCAGTTCATTGCATGAATTTACTCAAGATTCTATTCCCCCTTCATCAAGTGTCAAAAGGAATTGCAATACTACCACCCCCCCCCAAAAAAAAAAAATTAACTAAATAAATAAATGTAGTGTTATAATATAAATCTAGAATAGTCTAACGTGATAAAAAGCACACTTCGGACCGGTGTTTGCTGCTGATGCAGATTCTTCCATACCGAATAATTCCGATCTTGTCCATCATAGTTGTTTTCACGGTTTCATTTACGATCAACACAGATATGACAAAAAATCTAGGGGAGTCTATCTAACTAAACTTGAAGGGGGGGGAATCAAACATAGTGTATTAGTGCTTTACACATGCATGACCCAACAAACACATTTAAACTTATAACGTTACTACATAGATTGTTTATTTTTTTTTCAGTTTTAGATGCAGGCCCATGCACGTGCACACGTTAAGTAAGGACTCAAAAACACAGATTTTCAACAAAGGTTAGGTAGGCCTAGCCTCGACAGACTCTCACGCATGCTCGTGCGGGCCGTCGAGGTAAAGGTAGGCCTATCTTTTCCCCAGGCTTATTTTGAAAGACTGGTGAAATGTATTTGGGTCGATCTTAGTCTAACGTAACTGTAACGTTAAGTTAAAATCTAACATTATTAGATCTAACTCAACTGTTATTCTATTTCTAACGTTAGTCCATCTTACGCAGTAACGCAATCTGTTAAGTGTTAGACCCTAATTAATTGTTTCCAGGCCCTGGGCTAAGCCTGGCTGGGTAAGCTAGCTCTTCCAGTTCATCCAGTTTCTGGCGCAGCGATATTTAGACCTAAAGTAATTAGCTAATTGCCTTTACTAGCCCCGGCCTTTAGCGTAACGTAACTTAGCCGGGGCCATGTTTTTTTTTTGTGTGTAACTTACGTAACTTAGAATAGATCTAAAGTTAGTATAACGTTAGTAAATGAAGCACGCAGAAAATTTTGCACAGTTCCAGTCTCTGGAAATAATTTTGTCATGCATGTGTAACGTTAGATCTACAGCATTTTAATTTAGAAATCTATGTTTGACTGGCCCCCCCCCCCCCCGGACGTAGACTCCATCATCAAAATAAATTCAGTTAGTGGGTGATTGTTGCAATAACATTTAACAATTGTTAAAATCTAACTAATAACGTTAGAGAACATTTTAACAGTAACAGTGACACTGACACTCAGTTAACGTTGACTAACTTGATATTCTACTAGATCTAACGTTACAGCAGTAGACTCTAACGTTAACTGTTACTGTTAGATTCTAACGTTACATGTATTTCTATTCTTATTCTACAAGTAACGCGTTACATGCAATAACGTTAGTATTTATTAGATCTACGTTACTGTATTGCATGTGTAACTTGTTTGTTAAATTTACTTTATTACCCATCTGTAACTGTTTCTAAACTTACCTCGACAAGTATGGACTATGGACGTTGCACTTACGACTAGATCTACCTGCAGTTCGTACAGTACAGCTACGGTACACATGTTCACAAGCGGGTTCACAAGCACCGCCGCCGATAACCACGTGTACGTGCACATGCACGTAGTCGATCCGATCCTATGATCGATTATTAGTTGCAACTCCTTTCATATTTATTGCACATATGGGACTATTGAAGCTCGGGCCACTTTCGGATCGATATACGCGATCTCGGGGAAAATCAATGTATCCCACAAGCCACCGCGCGACATAGGGCGTCGCGGTGGCGTTGTGGGAGTACATTGATTTTCCCTCGTAGAGCAGCTCAGCGAGGTCCCAAACAGCTTGCATTGAAATACACACGATCCCATCTTGAGTTGTACATCACGTTAGTAAAGATAAGCGCATATACAGTTTGACCTACGCCTACGCGCGCGCGCACAT
>JZLH01S0135254.1:4559-18933 GCA_001188425.1 Eucidaris tribuloides
GAGTAATTACCACGAATGGATGGCATTCTCTTCCGTTCGCAACACAAGTCATAATGCAAAGAACTTCATGAGCAACTGACCTCGTTTTCCATGAGCTCGATCCAGTTCTCTTACCGATGGGCACGACTTAACCGGATCACGTAATCAAGCGTTATCGTCAGACGCTGGCAGAAAATATAACAATTTGAAAACAAGATGTGTAACCAATATTTACACTCTGAATCCTATGCCAGCATGACGCCAAATAAAATGGGCGTGGCACCCCATCTCGTGGACGTGTGCGTGTCCTGCAGGCTAAGTATCAGCTAATCCCGGCGATATATTGGTAACATTCTGGTCATCCTTGTCCTGTTTCAACGGAGAGCAAGACCGTCGACAGACAGCTTTGATCCCGGCAGCGTTGGCCGTGCAGATTTTGATAACGTCCTCTTCGTTGATTGCCATTCCCAATATACCGCACGACTACCGCGAATCACCTTCGTTGGGTACTTTTGTTGTCAGGTCATCTACGCTAACAATGTTTATGTGGGTATCGGTCAATGCATCGATATTCACCCTTGCGTAATTCTCATCGAATCGATATATCGGCCGTCGGCTTACGCCGTTGCATTGTCAGAGCGCCTGTCAAACAGAAAATTGGCCTGCTTTGTATTAGTACTGCTATGGGTAGAACTTTCATTTCGCAATTCTTTAAATTCGTCGGTTTACTTTGTCGATGAATCTAACCAAATACTTGGCCATAAATATCCATCGAACCAGCTCAACGAGGAGCCGGGGCTACATGTATTGCGTCCATTTTGGTTCCTCAACTTAATCCCTCATGGCAAGCCTAACGGAGAACGCGGTTTCTTTCATCGACCATCGATGCAATTCAGGGAGGAGGGAAACGGGATCGATCTCACGCATCTATTTGAAACATCTCGTCCGCTAAGAACAGAGTCCTAAAGATGCTCTTCACCTGTCATCATAATCCTTCATCGTTGTTGGGGTCCGCACCAATACGTATAGCATGTTGTTCAATGTGCAGACTGATTAGTCCGTCCTATTTGTATAGTCCTACTTACGCGTTCATGTTGTCTTGCTTTCTGGAAGTTCCTGTGCAAATCTAATTTATCCTGATTCGCGTATCCAAAGTTTCTGAGCTGCCTCTCAGGAATGTTCACTCGATCACCAACTACGTAATGCTCCATTATTTGAGCCAGAGTAGTATGAAGGCAACGCAAGAAGAGCGTTTCTAAATGTAGAAACTGTATCTTCGATTATCTAACCGTATCATTTGATACCAAAGACAGAAAAGGCGTAGGCTGGTTTGGGCATGGGGAGGTGGACGGGGAGGTGCACATCTAAGAAGAGGTGAACTAAAATTGAGAAAATTAGGCGTTGAAGAGAAAAGGTGTGCAAATTTCTATTTCTTGCCAGGGCGGAACTCATATGGCTCTGCGGGGGGCGGGGGTTGCCGTGCACCAGTGCACCGCCTCAAGCCTACGCCCTTGAAAGAGAGAGGTAGAAGGTCGCTTCCCTCAATTTTCTCCAAGGAGCAACAATCGTCCGTAATTAATCGCCACTTCAATTCAAATTTTCTTAGATCAATACATACAGCGTGGGAACAATTTAAGTTCCAAGTTATTTGGCTCTTCAACCTTATTAAGTTACAGGACCGAACCACACTCAAATCTGAGCGTGTGTGGCTGAATCCCTTATCAACGACGTGCTAATGCACAATCGATATAATCCAAGTACCTAAAAGCACCGTAATTGGTCATTCTTGTGGTAATATTACAATATAACTGTTGTTCATTTATAATTTTTGTAAGAATAGCAACTTCACAAATCCAAAATGAATATTTTTCAGTTAGTTTTGAAGACTTGTTGCGGTCCTACATTTTCACGCATGTCATTAGGCTAATTATCAGTAATTATATACGCGTAAATAAAACTAAAGCTATAGTTTGTAATTGCTTTAGTATATTTTGGTTGGGATCATAAGATACTTTCACAGCAGTTTTTTCTGAAGAAAAATCCTTTTGAAGATGGACTGTTTTACATCAGAGCAAGCAAGAAAGCCAAGTGGGATTCTTATGAAGGACAGCTTTCATGAGTCACAATTTGTGATGTCATTTATTGTATTTAACTTAAAGCAAAATCCCGTCACTTATCATCAATGTGGTGATCTCGTTTTTTTGCCAATGCCTAAAGAATGAACAATTTCACTATACGAAAAGAACAATACAATTGAAGAACTTTATCGTAAAGGAACCAGAAACGCAATTAGGTTGGCATTACAGGACCGTTAAAATCAGCTATTTTTTGTAATTTACACTACATGTATTGTCCCCCCCCTTGGCAACATGAGTGTTTTTTTATGTATGAGCGTGAACTAAGTGAACTTTTTACAAATTACAAAATTTGATGTACCATATACGCATTCTCTACGGGAAAGTGTTATATTGCTCGTTTCCTAAGTATACGTAGACAATAAAGAGGGCAATTAAAAAATACTACTGAAATAACTCCAGTTCAGTGAGTCTCAGCACACAACCTTAATAGAAATTTAATGTCTGATGTTTTTTTTCAAATCTAATATTATTGATGATTAAATTTATAAGCATAGGCGTTCAAATTATTCAAAGGAACTTAAAGACACAAACTTATAAATAAGCGAGCTACATAATAATCCACGCTCGTAATGGTAAGATAAGGTCTAAATTGAAAGTCCGTAAAAAATGTACTTCACGTAATCATTTATGTGCCTTTATAATACAGTGTAGTGAAATCTACAGTATCCAGTGTAACTTTCTCCTGGCCTGTCTGTTTCCTCCCACAGACTACTGTATATTATAGTCTGACTAATTTATACCCGAGTACTTAATGTTTATGTGATGCATACAATGCCATGGCAACATAACATTCTAAATTGTTTTATGGTAGATGCGTAGAATACTATGATGCGTAGAGCTAGGGCTATTTTGTACTCCCTTGCAATGGAATTTCACGAGTGACGTCATTTTGGTAGCATAATTTTGCCAGTGCAGCAAACTTTCCAAACTTCTGAGGGGTTGTTTATTTGTCCATTCAAGCACTACCAATGTACACAGATATCAAAAGTTTGACATTTTATTTTTCTAATAGAAGTTCCACAATGTTAGCTTGTGTTTTAAGTGACTGTTATTGCGTTTCAGGAAGTATAAGAGATCCCCTATGTGTATTGCTTTAGTTACAAGAAAATACAAAAACCCATACAATTACAAACACACACTTCATAGGTGCAACTCTGGGCTCTTGTAAAGCTGAAAATTCGTTATTGAGTGAAAAGTTCCGCTTTGGGTTATTATTGTGGCACGCAGGTATTATATCAATGAATATTGATTCTAGGAGCTATATGTTCAGTCAATTTACGGCAATCTTAGTGTCTAATATCTGATACATAAAATATTTTGATTATCGAAGAAAAATTTCTAGGTTACATAAAAAAATTCCAGGCTGATCAGATATTATATCCCCACATTAGTCATGTGTGAAGCAGATGAGATTCTTGAGATTTGGCACTCGTGACAGAGATACATTTTTGCCAACATTTCACAAATACTATCACATATGTGATATACACTTTCGTTAGCACTCAGGGGCAACGCATTTTTACTGGCGATTACAATCGAGATGTAATCGCTCCGCATTTTATCAACCAGGCACGGATCATGCCCTACGCGCCGCGGCGCGCCGCATGGTCCTACGAAACGTATCAGGACCGTGCAGTGCATGCTGCGCTACCTAAGCGAAGGCGCCGCGCTGCAGGCAGGCAACGCACGAAACAGATATTTTTTGTGGCGTTCGCGTGTCGATCGTCGTACTGTGGCGATCGATCGATGAGACGCTAACATCGCGGCGAGCTAGCTAAGCTGCGGCAAGATACTTTCTTGTGTATGGCACGGGCTGCGGGTAATCGAGCCGAGAATCCGAAACTCACAGGTGGAATTAAGATTCTAGACCTTGTTAGACTTGACGATCTAGCCTGACAGTTTCTGTTTATCCGGCTAGAACGCCCATGGACTTTGATCGGTCTTGGACCCTATCTTGCCTGTCCTGGGGAAAAGGAGTGATTATCGGCTGTCTCATTCTCGGAGTCTCGGCGTCACGAGTCAGTTCAGTGGAAGTCTGATGACCCTCCTCGATTTCCATAATCGGTCTAATGAACGAGGGAAATTAAACGACCAAACCTGTACTTTAGGAACGGCTGTAATGTAAGTAAAACAGCAGCATTCACAATCCTTTTATTTAGGCCTTAAGGACCAGTGTAAGTTTACGCGAGTGGCGGCACAAAGCCGGAGAAGGCGTCTTGGCCCTGCTCCATTAGTGGAAAGGGGTTGTATTCTAATAAAGAATGAATGATAAATGACTTTCTGTTTAGGGTCCTTCTCCGTGTATCATTTCTGTACACATACAGTAAACACAACGCAGAAAGCTGGGAAGAACAGCTCCCCGACGCCCGCATGTCACTTTTACTTGGCATCAAAATAGCGAAATTCGCTCACATGCAACATCACAACACACCCCCGTAAACTAACACAACTAAAGCCACAACGTCGCTGATCTATTTTAAACGTTAACTTAGCGTAATTATCAGACGTCGTTATGATCTGCATACCTCCTTGTTCTGCGTACAGCCAATCAAATTAAATTAACTCCGACCGATAGTATCTAATGTTCCCCAAGCATGCTCAGCCAAAGCGCTTAGATCGTTATAGCCGCCAGGCGTTAAAACAAGACTTGACCGTAGGCCTCAGTGCGGCTCGCTGCGCATAGTTTAACGCAGCTATCGCAACAGGGTTTATTTTGGAAGGATTATATATTATATCCGCTATTTCTTTCTTCATCAAATTGGCAACATTTTTTTTCTTTGAATGCGCACACCAAAAGAGGTGTTAACATTACAAATAAAAAAATACAATTTAATATAATTTTCTGGTCAAACACTCGCCAATTTACGTGAGATATAGTGGCTTTTTCAATCATTACAAGCGTTGCAATTTGAAAGATGTCTTGATCATTTTTCTTTTTTAAAATCCTGTCGATCGACTGCGTAATTGGACGCGATAAGTATAGCTCAATTGAATGGGAATTTTTCCTCTTTCTTTTGAGCTGGTTTCCTTTATGTTTTCTACTCCTTAAATCAGGAGTTATGATAAACCAAAATTGGGATTTGTCATGGCATCGGTATATGCAACAGGTCTACCCGCCCAATAGGTCGCAATGGACTAGTTGTTCTGTGTACGTTCCGTTGCACGTACAGTTTGGTTCAGTAAGAGTTTAGAATTTTTTTTCAAATATTGATTTATTGTTGAAAGTTTTGATAAGAACATAGCTCTAAATTATGTAGGACATAGAAATGTGAACGTCATACTCCCTTCTTACCTTGTAGATTAACTTACTTCCGTGCAAAATCGAGGCTAGCTTGGCTCAAGGGTCTTCGGCTCTCGTCCGAAACTTCAAAAATTGCTGCTAGCCGGCTTTGTGTGCGTTGCGCGCGCCGTACCACGTATATACGCATGCCTTTGTGTAAAAAGTGAGTCGATAAGACAGGTTTTGCCATTGGCTTCGTGGATTGAAAAATCTTCTTTAAGCTAAAAGGCGAACGCAATATCAACCAATTACGCGTCCTTTTAATAGCATGGGAAAGCTTAGGTAAAAATAAAAATGACTCATTGGAACTAAGCTGGACGAATCAGACAAACAAATTAATGTCCAGTTCGAAGTCGACGCATGTTTACCAAAGAATGTGAATTTACCCAAAACCGCGAATGCAATTGATCATCTTTGCATTATTTCAAATATAAAACGAAAAATTAATATTTTTTTTTCCCGCATAAGTATCAGTGGAACTAAGAATGAAAGTCAGAATTTTTTTTTATAAATTAGACAAAACTGTAAGAAAATGTCATATTTCAGTGGTATTGCCAAAAGATCGCGCGCACGCGAAGCACCGCTGCGGTTTAGTTTCACAAAGGGATTTGATATTTCTAAAATAAACGTTCAAAATCATTCTGGACTTGTTCTTACATACCGCGACTTTGTTCCAATCAATTGTTCATTTGATGAAACGTACAGTTTGGACATAAAAATTGACGTCGAAACACGTAGTGGTAAGCGATTGTTTCGGCACGGCGGCTCTGACGCTCGCGCTGCACTAAGTGGCGGTGCTGGAAGGCTAGCACTAACGAGTAAATAGTTCGAAACTTAGAAGATCTACAGATTCAACTTCCATTTCGTCTCGTCTGCATTGTTGAGTACCCATGATAGTATTAAAATTCTTGTTTTGTACTAGTAGCCTACCAGTATGTCTCTTTCGTTCGACGCAATCGCCGCGGTTGTTTTGCATTCGCCTTACTGTGCCACACCGCGGCATGTACGCAACAATGCGTACGGGTTTTGGCGTATATCGTAGAATTAGTCCACGTTGAATGCAGCGCGGATTGATTTTTTACATAAAGGGAACCAACAGCCCTGAGTAATTTATTCTGCTATAACATGTAGGAATAATATTTGTGCCATGCCCTCTGCAAAATATTAGCATTTATGATTACTCGTTTTTATTTATGAAGTTTGAATGTGAATTTCAAACAACAAGTAAAGTAAAAAACGACGTTGACATAGACACTCGATCACCCGACTACTATGCAATCGATCGATCGCTAATCGGATATTTTTTTTTCTGTCAAACGTCTTTCATCGATAACAGTATTGCCGTTTGGCTAGAGTGTTGCAGATACGTACGGGTCCGGGACGCTGTAAAGTTCACTGTCGTCAATTTTCTGGTCCGATCCGACATTAGCCAGTTAAAATAAAAACGTCTATAATATCGAGGGACAAAGGGTGCACATAAATTATATTAGTGTAGTTGTTTCCCGATCGAAATAAATTATGGATACAGAACCTATTCGGTATTCAAATACTAAAACAAAGTTTGGTGCTTGCATGCTTTTACAATTGGAAATGAATGTTCAGTGGTATATTCTGCTTCCATTATGATGCTAAAACTAAAGTGTGACATACAAAAGTCATGTAGGCCCTAACGGACGGTTTATATTTGTGGGCAAACGGTATAGTGTCTACTCCCCTGTGGCCTTTTTTATGAATCTTGAATATACGGCTGCAGTGATCTTTGTCTTTTAGGGACGCTGTGTTAATGCAAAAAAATGTCAACAGGGTATTTTTTTATCAAAAAACCCGATCCGTGTTTGTGCATATCTTGCGAAGTAGCGCGGACATTGTTTTGTTATTTTTATAAGCTGGCGTGTAGCAACCTGTACTGAATAAACTTGCGGCCAAATTACCTTCAACTTATTGAATAGCAGTAATTTAAAGAAAAAGTCCGGCAACAAAGGACGGCGTGAGTCGCGTATATTGCATGAAGAAGAAAATAATGATGTTTGTATCACCACCAGAACCGTTCAGTCTACCCACCCCACCACCCGGCGAGCGTTTTGCTGGGAGCGAGGCATGCAGCGCTCAGTGGACATTACACATTACTCGCACCACAAATGCTGACTCAAGTTTGAGCGAACTTTCTCGGCTGTCGAGCTTACAGCAAGGCAATTGCCGCGGGTATTAAACATAAAATGGGTGAAGATCGGAAGCCTGTATTGAGGGATGATATAATGATATAACATAGTTTTGGCATGAAAACATTTTGTTATGCCTATAATATGCTTCCTGTATCTAAATGCCACAATCCGAGGCTATGGATTATTATTTGGAGGAAAGTCGCTCAAACTTAGTATTTGTGGTGCGAGTAATGTGTAATGTCCCACTGAGCGCTGCATGCCTCGCCGGCAAAACGCCGCCGGGTGGTGGGGTGGTAGACTGAACGGTTTCTGGTGGTGATACAACATCATTATTTTCTTCTTCATGCAATATACGCGACTCACGCCGTCCTTTGTTGCCGGACTTTTTCTTTAAATTACTGCTATTCAATAAGTTGAAGGTAATTTGGCCGCAAGTTTATTCAGTACAGGTTGCTACACGCCAGCTTATAAAAATAACAAAACAATGTCCGCGCTACTTCGCAAGATATGCACAAACACGGATCGGGTTTTTTGATAAAAAAATACCCTGTTGACATTTTTTTGCATTAACACAGCGTCCCTAAAAGACAAATCACTGCAGCCGTATATTCAAGTTCATAAAAAAGGCACAGGGAGTAGAACACTATACCGTTTGCCCACAAATATAAACCGATCCGTAGGGCCTACATGACTTTTGTATGTCACACTTTATTTTAGCATCATAATGGAGCAGAATATTACCACTGACAATTCATTTCCAATTGTAAAAGCATGCAAGCACCCAAAATTTGTTTTAGTATTTGAATCCGAATAGGTCTGTATCCATAATTTATTTCCGATCGGGAAACAACTACACTAAATATAATTTATGTGCACCCTTTTCCCTCGATATATAGACGTTTTTATTTTAACTGGCTATGTCGGATCGGACCAGTAAAATTGACCGACAGTGAACTTTACAGGTCCCCGGACCGTCGTATCTGCAACACTCTAGCCAAACGGCAATACTGTTATCGATGAAGACGTTTGACAGAAAAAATATCGATAGCGCGATCGATCGATTGATAGTATCGGGTGATCGAGTAGTCTATGTCAAGTCGTTTTTTACTTTACTTGTTGTTTGAAATTCACATTCAAACCTCAATAAATAAAAAACGGAGTAATCATAAATGCTAATATTTTGCAGAGGGCATGGCACAAATATATTCTACATGTATAGCAAATAAATTACTCAGGGTGTTGGTTCCCTTTATGTAAAAAATAAATCGCGCTGATTCAACGTGGACTAGATTCTACGTTTACCGCAACAACCCGTACGCATGCTTCGCGTACATGCCCGCGGATAGCTGGCACAGTAAGGCCGAATGCTACAAACAACCGCGGCGATTGCGTCGAACGAAAGAGAATACGGTAGGCTTACTAGTACAAACAGAATTTTAATATTATCATGGTACTCACACACATGGCAGACAGACGAAATGGAAGTTGAATCTGTAGATCTTCTAGTTCGAACTGTTACCGTTAGTGCCTAGCCTTCCAGCACCGCCACTTAGTGCAGCGCGAGGTCAGACCGCCGTGGCCGAAACAATCGCTTACCACTCGTGTTTTCGGTCAATATTTTTGTCCAAACTGTACGTTATTTTCATCAAATGAACAAGGATTGGAAAAAGTCGGTATGTAAGAACAAGTCCAGAATGATTTTGAACGTTATTTAGAACATATCAAATCCTTTGTGAAACTAAACCCGAGGGTGCTTTCCGCGTGCGGGGACTCTTTGGCAATACCACTGAAAATATGACATTTTCTACACGTTTTTGTCATTTATAAAAAAAAATTCTGACTTTCATTCTTAGTTCCACTGATATTATGCGGAAAATATAATTTTTACGTTTTATATTTGAAAATAATGCAAAGATGTCAATTGCATTCGCGTTTTTGGGTAAATTCACATTCTTTGGTAAACATGGTCGACTTCAACTGGACATAATTTGTTTGTCTGATATCGTCCAGCTTAGTTCCAATGAGTCATTTTTATTTTTTTCCTAAGCTTTCCCATGCTATTAAAACGACGGTAATTGGTTGAATATTGCGTTCGCCTTTTAGCTTTAAAGAAAGATTTTTCAATCCACAAGCCAATGGCAAAACCTGTCTTATCGACTCACTTTGTACACAAAGCATGCGTATACTACGTGGTACGCGCGCGCAACGCACACAAAAGCGCTAGCAGCAATTTTTTGAAGTTTCGACGAGACCGAAGAACCCTGGCCAAGCTAGCCTCGATTTTGCACCGAGTAAGTTAATCTACAAGGTAAGAAGGGAGTATGACGTTCAACATTCTATGTCCTACATAATTTAGAGCTATGTTCTTATCAAACTTTCAAAATAAATCAATATTTGAAAAAAAATTCTAAACTCTTACTGAACCAAACTGTACGTGCAACGGACACGGTACACAGAACAACTAGTCCATTGCGACCTATGGGGGTAGACCTGTTGCATTAACCCATCCATGCACAAATCCCACATTTTGTGGTTTATCATAACTCCTGATTTAGGAGTAGAAAAATAAAGGAAACCAGCTCAAAAGAAAGAGGAAAAATTCCCCTTCAATTTGAGCCTATACTTATCGCAGTCCAATGTACGAGTCGATCGCAGGATTTTTAAAAAGAAAAATGATCAAGACATCTTCAAATTGGCAACGCTTTTAATGATTGAAAAGCCACTATATCTCACGTAAATTGGCAGTGTTTGACCAGAAAATTATATTAAATTGTTATTTTTTTATTTGTAATGTATAACACCTCTTTTGGATGTGCCATTCAAAGAAAAAAAAATGTTGCCAATTTGAATGAAGAAATAGGGATATAATATATAATCCTTCCAAAAATAAACCCTGTGCGTAGATGGGTTAACGTATGCGCAGCGAGCCGCACTGAGGCCTACGGTCAAGTCTTGTTTTAACTCCTGGGGCCTATAACGGATCTAAGCGCTTTGGCTTAGCATGCTTAGGGGAACATTAGATACTATGGTCGGAGTCTAATTTTAATTTGTTGGACCTTACCAGAACAAGAAGCAGATGCAGATCATAACGACGTCGTGATAATTACGCTAAGTTAACGTTAAACATTAGATCAGGACGTGTGCTTTAGTGTGTTAGTTACGCGGGCGTGTGTGTGATGTGCATGTGAGCGAGATTTCGCTATTTTGATGCAAGTAAAAGTGACATGCGGGGTCGGGGAGCTGTTTCTTCCCAGCTTTCTGCGTTGTGTTTACTGTTGTGTACAGAAATGATACACGGAGAAGCGACCCTAAAAGAAAGTCATTTATCATTCCATCTCTTTATTAGAATACCAACCCCTTTCCACTAATGGAGCAGGCCAAGACGCCTTCCTCCGGCTTGTGCGCACTCGCGTAACTTAACTGGTCCTTAAGGCCTAAATAAAAGGATTTGATATGCTGCTGTTTTACTTACATTGACAGGTTCCCTAAAGTACAGGTTTGTCGTTTAATTTCCCTCGTTCATTAGACCGGATTTGAAATCGAGGAGGGTCATCAGACTTCCACTGAACTGACTCGTGACGCCGAGACTCCGAGATGAGACAGCCATAAATCACTCCTTTTCCCCAGGACCAAGAGCAAGACTAGGGTCCAAGACCGATCAAAGTCCATGGGGTTCTAGCCGGATAAACAGAAACTGTCAGGCTAGATCTCAAGTCTAACAAGGTCTAGAATCTATAAATTCCACCTGTGAGTTTGGATTCTCGAGCTCGATACCCGCAGCCCGCTTGCCATACACAAGAAGTAGCTGCAGCCAGCTAGCTAGCTCGCGCGAGTTAGCGTCTCGATCGATCGATCGCACAGTACGTGAACGATCGACACGCGACGCACAAAAATATCTGTTTGTGGTTGCCTGCCCTGCGCGCGGCGCGTCGCTAGGTAGCGCAGCATGCACTGCACGGTCCTGATCGTTTCGTAGACCATGCGGCGCGCGGCGCGTAGGCATGATCCGTGGTTAATAAAATGCGAGCGATACCATTATCGATTGTAATCGCAGGTAAAAATGCGTTGCCCCTGAGTGCTAACGAAAGTGTATATCACATATATGATAGTACTTTGTGCAAATGTTGGCAGAAAATGTATCTCTGTCACGAGTGCCAAATTCAAGAATCTCATTGGTCAAACTTACTAATGTGGGATATAATATCTGATAGCCTGGAATTTTTTTATGTAACCTAGAAATTATTTTCTTCGATAATCAAAATATTTTTGTATCGATATTAGACACTAAGATTGCCGTAAATTGACTGAAATATAGCTCCTAGAATATATCTCATTGATATAATACCTGCGTGCACAATAATAACCCCAAAGCGGAACTTTCACTCTGAATGTAACAATTTCAGCTTTACAAGAGCAGAGTTGCACCTATGAAGTGTGTGTTTGTAATTGTATGGGTTTTTGTATTTTCTTGTAACTAAAAGCAATACACATAGGGGATCTCTTATACTTCCTGAAACGCAACGAAACATCACTTAAAGACACAAGCTAACATTGTGGAACTTCTATTAGAAAAATAAAATGTCAAACTTTGATATCTGTGCTACATTGTAGTGCTTAAATGGACAAATAAACAACCCCTCAGAAGTTTGGAAAGTTTTGCTGCCACTGGCAAAATATGCTCAAATGAACGTCACTCGTGAATTTCCATTGCAGAGGAGTACAAAATAGCCTAGCTCTACGCATCATAGTATTCTAGCATCGTACCATAAAACAATTTAGAATGTTATGTTGCCACTGGCATTGTATGCATCAATAAACATTAAGTACTCGGGTATAAATTAGTCAGACGTATAATATACAGTAGTCTGTGGGAGGAAACAGACAAGGCCAGGAGAAAGTTACACTGGATACTGTAGATTTCACTACATGTATTATAAAGCACTAAATGATTACGTGAAGTACATTTTTTTACGGACTTCAATTTTAGACCTTATCTTACATTAGAGCGTGGATGATTATGTAGCTCGCTTATTTATAAGCTTGTGTCTTTAAGTCCTTTGAATAATTTGAACGCCATGCTTAATAAATTTAATCATCAATAATTATTAGAATTTGAATAAAAAACATCAGACATTAAATTCTATTAAGGTTGTGTGTGAGACTCACTGAACTGAGTTATTTCAGTAGTATTTTTTCATTGCCCTTATATTGGTCTACGTATACTTGGAAACGAGCACATATAACACTTTCCCGTAGGCAGAATGCGTATATGGTACATACACATTTGTAATTTGTAAAGAAGTTCACTTAGTTCACTCATACATAAAAAAACACTCATGCAGACAATACATGTAGTGTAAATTACACTAGTGATTTAAACGGTCACTGTAATGCCAACCTAATTGCGTTTCTGGTTCCTTTACGTAAAGTTCTTCAATTGTATTTTCTTCTATATGAATGTTCATTTTTAGGCATGCAAAAGAGAATCACCACATTGATGATAAGTGACGGGATTTTGCTTAAGTTAAATACAATAAATGACCAATACACAAATTGTGACTCATGAAACTGTCCTTCATAAGAATTCCCACTTGGCTTTCTTTTGCTCTGATGTAAAACAGTGTCAAAGGATTTTTCTTCAGAAAAACTGCTGTGAAGTATCTTTATTATCCCATACAAATATACATAAAGCAATTACAAACTAGTACTTAGGTTTTATTTACGGCGTATACTAATTACTGATAATTAGCCTAATGACATGCGTGACAAATGTAGGACCGCAACAAGTCTTCAAACTACTGAAAATATTTCATTTGGATTTGTGAAGTTGTATTCTTACAAAATTATAATGAACCAACATAATATTGTAATATTACCACAAAATGACCAATTACGGTGCTTTTACGGTATTGGATTATATCATTGTGCATAGCACGTCGTTGATAAGGGATTCAGCACACACGTACCAGATTTGAGTGTGGTCGGTCCGTAACTTAATAGGTTGAAGAGCCAAATAACTTGGAACTTAAATTTGTTCCCACGCTGTATGTATGATCTAAGAAAATTTGAATTGAAGTGGCTATTAATTTACGGACGTTGTGCCTCCTTGGGAAAATGGGGAAGGACCTTCTACTCTCTCTTTCAAGGGCGTAGGCTGAGGGGTGCACTGGGTGCACGTGCCAACCCCCCCCGCCCGGCAGAGCCATATGAGTTCCGCCCCTGGCAAGAAAATAGAAATTTGCACCACCTTTTCTGCTTTCAACGCCTAATTTTCTCAATTTTAGTTCCACCTCTCTAAGATGTGCACCTCCCCGTTCCACCTCCCCATGCCCAAACCAGCCTACGCCTCTGTCTTTGGTATCAAATGATACGGCTAGATATCGAAGATACAGTTTCTACATTAGAAACGCTCTTCTGCGTTGCTTCAACTCTCTGCTCAAATAATGGAGCATTACTAGTTGGTGATCGAGTGAACATTTCCCTGAGAGCAGCTCGAAACTTTGGATAGCGAATCGTGTAGATAATAGGATTTGCACAGGAATTCCAGAAAGCCAAGACAACATGAACGCGGTAAGTAGGACTATACAAATAGGACGGACTAATCAGTCCCACATTGAACAACATGTAATACGTTTGTGACGGACCCCAACAAACGATGAAGATTATGATGACAGTGAAGAGCATCTTTAGGACTCTGTTCTTAGCGACGAGATGTTTCATAGATGCGTGAGATCGATCCCCGTTTCCCTCCTCCCTGAATTGCATCGATTGTCGATGAAGAGAAACCGCCGTTAGTGCTTGCATGAGGAGCATTA
>JZLH01S0135280.1:2222-14917 GCA_001188425.1 Eucidaris tribuloides
AAAATCAGGGGAAAATGGTATGCTTTTAACAGAATGCTTCTTTAAAAGGGTATCTTTTCAGACTTCAATACTTGTTTAGGGTCCATTTTGAAAGTCCATACACGCGCATGGTGTACACCTTGTAATGACACTGGCCTCCGGGCTTTAAAGCCATTGGCTAACAATGACCACAGTTTAAAACTGTGAGCTACATAATCCTCCATGCTCCAAGTGTCTTTGATAACGTCTAAAAATGAAGCCCTGAAAAAACTGTATTTCAAAATGATGACTTAGTGCTTTAAAAAGTGAAAATGTACAATCACTCAAATTGACCGGATTTTCCTGCCTATTTCCTCTCATAGACAATCTGTGTGCAGATCTAGACTATTTTATCGTCCACTGGAGTGAAAATTGTTTATTCATTCATATCTTGCCAGTGGCAGCATAACTTTCCACCTTTTGTTTGTCCGTTTGAACACTATTATGTAGCTCAGATATCAAAGTTTGACTACTTTTTAAATTGAAGCTCTACAATGTTAGCCATTACTCTAAAGCCGCAATTTAACATTGGCACAGTTTAAATATCTGATGTACATAATCCTCCATGTTCTAAGGATGTTTGATAAGGTCTGAAAATGAAGCCCTGAAAAATATACTTCAAATTGATCATTTAGTGCTTTAAAGCCACTGGCTAACATTTACCACAGTTAAAAAAATGTGAGCTACATAATCCTCCATGCTCTAAGTGTCTTTGATAAGGTCTAAAAATAAAGCCCTGAAAAATTGTACTTCAAAATTATTTAGTGCTTCAAAAAAGTGGAAATCGTAATTTGACCGGATTCACCTGCCCACTTCCTCCCATCGACTTACTGTGTGTGGATCTAGGCTATTTTTTACTCGCCCCGAGTACTAATTGTACATTCATTCATATCTTGCCAGTAGCAGCATAAATTTCCAAACTTTTATATTCTAGGGTGTTTACTTGTCCATTCAATCACTACTATGTAGCTCAGATAGCAAAGTTTGACAATTTTTTAATTTGAATCTCCACAATATTAGCCTATTACTTTAAAAGAGTGAAAATCTAAAATATTTAGTGTGACCTTCTGCTGACCTTGTCTATTTCCTCCCATAGACTACTGTATTACAGGGTGACTAATTAATACTCGGGAGGAGCAGTAATTTGTTTATCCATGCATACTATGCCAGTGGGACCATAACATTCCAAACTTTTGTATGCTAGGACGATGTCCTTTTAAGCACTATTTTGTAGCTCAGATATCAAAGTTTGACAGTTGTTTTTTTATTGAAATTCCACATGCAATGTTAGTATTTATATTCAATTCAAAACGGCTATATGCACGTTTCCTTTATGTACGCGTATCGAGGAGGTGTTTTGGGGTCTTCAAACTACTTTTAACATATGATAAAACAGATGGGAACTAAATTAAACCCGAATAAACAAGTTTTCTGTGTATTTCCGCTTGTTAGCACATCGAAACGCACTTCCCGAAAGACATACTCGGTCTGAAAGAAAACAAATTATACTTAAAAAAAAATCATTTCCAAGGGCAATAATCATTTGCCCTACATCTGTATGATGGGCACTTTTTTGCTAGCATTTGCGTCACAAAATTTTAATTTCGACCCCTGGAGACTACTTAAAAAATACCCATTTATCATTGAGAGTATCTCTTCCAATTTATAATTTCAAAACCAACAGAAAATTAATGATTTATCAAAACACTCATAATTACCTTAGCGCTCAAGACAATTAACCACAATCATGTCAGGCTATAACACGGATAGAATTTCAAAGCTACACTGCGCTTATTACTACGACGTGTAAACAAAGAATATTAATTCTTTCGAATTATCCTTTAGCCCAATAAATCTTATTGAAGTTTTCCTGCAGTTATTAAAACCTTTGAGTCAATCCCAATGTAACTATTTGATTTTGCATCAATGATTATTTTGAATTTGAAAATCAATCTTTCACGATTCACATAAGCGATATCAATATTACTGGACAATATAATCTTACTTTATTTAAAGGGAGAAGAAGGCAGTAACTAACAGGCATAAGTTAAGAATAAAAATGACATCGTGGTTATTGTGAGAATCATGGTACATGGTGATAAAGACTAAATAAGGGGTACTGTGTGATACTCACTCTCAGCAAGGCCCTATTAGTTAAATTGTGTTTATTTTACGTCTTTGCAATTTTTACCCCGGGATAAAACTTGCAGAAACAGCTGTAGGGGGAGGAGCTTATCGATTCAAACAGTGCATACATTACCACGGCGCGACTAACACGCGTCGGGTGGCATACATAGGTTACGCATGGTCAGCTCCAGAGCAGTGCACGTGCAATCTGATTGGTTGACAAGAACTCATTTTTTTTTCTAAACTTATGCCTGTTAGTTGCTGGCTCCTTCTCCCTTTAAGTTAAATTTAACAGATACAAAAAAAAGTGAGATAAATTTCGACTTCATATAAAAGGTACTGGAAATCCTTCGCATGCCTTATAGTCAAGTCCAAAACCTAAGTTCCGTGACCATTTTCTCACAAGTAAGGTTTGACGATTGATTTGACTACTTAGGACCAGTTTGAAAAAAATTAGCCCCCATGTCCCTCGCAAAAATCCCGGCATTTTTTGCTAGCGGCTAAAATCCAAAATGGCCGCCGACGCCATTTTGAAATATTAGATTTTGATCCAGCTGGGGAACCAGAGCACCTATAATCATGATCAATGACACGTTTTTGGGTAAGTTGGCCCCAAGGACTCCGAATCTGACATTAGTTTGACGTCATGACATCATTTTCACCCAGAAATCAAAGATGGCCGCAGAAATCCAAGATGGCCGCCAACGCTATTTTGAAAAAGTAGGTTTTGACCCTGACGGGGAACAAGAGCACCTATAATCATGTTCAGTGACACTTTTTCGGGTAAGTCGGCCCCAAGGATTCCAAATCTGACATTAGTTGGACGTCATGACATCATTGTCACCCAGAAATCCAAAATGGCCCCCGACGCCATTTTGAAAAAGTAGGTTTTGACCCTGACGGGGAACAAGAGCACCTATTATCATGTTCAGTGACACTTTTTCGGGTAAGTCGGTCCCAAGGATTCCGAATCGGATATCAGTTTGACGTCATGACATCATTTTCACCCAGAAATCCAAGATGGCCGCCGACGCCATTTGAAAAATGAGGTTTTGACCCTGATAGGGAACCAGAGCACATATAATCATGTCCAAGGACTCGATTTTCGGTCAAGACGACCCTAAGGATTCCGAATCTGACATTAGTTTGGCGATATGACATCATATTAACCAAAAAGTCTTAGATGGCCCATTCGCCAGAGCCAGCTTATTGAATGGGAGCATATGGGATGATGAATTAATACCCTTTTTTCTGGCTAATTCACGGATTGAGGTCCTGATTTGTGAATATGACATGAAAACATACGCGTACGCAGGGGGGGGGGGGTGTTTGGGGTGTTCAAACACCCCCCTGTGGCAAAATGGGGTGTTTTAGGTGTTAAACACCCCCTTTAGCAAAAGGGGGGTGACTTTTCAGCGACTGAGCTGACCGGGAAAAATTGTGACCTCTAATTTGGAATTTAAAAAAAAAAATATCTCTTTTCGGCGGCTGGGCTGACCGGGAAAAATTTTTGACCTCGAAATTGGAATGAAAAATTTTTCAGTTTTCGGCGGCTGGGCAGACCGGGAAAATTTTAGACCTAGGATTTAGCCGCGGATAAACACCCCCTTTGCAAAATCCTGCGTACGCCTATGCATGAGAATAACAATGATTTAATCAACATTTTAATTATTTGTACATGCCTTTAAGTTCGGAAATAGCCAAATACTAAGAAATATTTACAGAAAGTGTCCTATGAAAGAAAAGGGGAACCTGAAGAAAAAAAATATCGTTTTATGATTGGAACAAACGCTAAAATGGTAATCAAAATAGAGTCAGAATCAGAACTCTCAGGTGATGAATTCTTACATCTTATAAGCATAATATGTAAATCACATCACCGTACTAAAAATGATTGTGAAAACATAAAACATAGTGAATAACCTAAAAAAAAAAAAAAAAAGGGCAGGCTACTTTGTAGGATTTGACAAATCCAATGTATGAATTAAAGATTACTGAGAGCGACGAAGATGAGAGTGCGGTGGATGAGAGAGACGATGATGAGAGCAAGGAAGGGGATCAGGAGAATGATTATGTGTACAGGAGGACAGAGGATTCATCAGAATCTAATGATTTGGAAACCAGCGGGCAGAATGGTCTGATTCGGACTGATTTATTCTGTTTTGGTGTAATTGGCCTACAAAACCTCAACTTTCTATGACGTGTCATTGAACTAAATACCGCCTTGCAATTTTTGTAAAAAACGGGAAATACTGGGAAATACTATAAAAATGTTATTTCTTGAAGGATAATAACTAAAAAAATGTACAGATTGTTGTTCAGTAAGTGTGATTCAACACAAAATACAACAAAAACTAACTTGATTGATGGTGGGAAACTAGGAACTCATTCTGATTGGTTGGACAATTTTCTACACAGCCAAATCAATACCGAAAGTAGGAAAACTTTAAAATCACCTGCTTTTATTTCAGAAATTGTTTTTAGTCATTTCAGTCTGCAAATATCTGAATTGTTCCATAAGTCCAGAACACTTAAAACAGCATACCCCATAGATTTTTTGTCCCTGCATATTCAGCAAGATGAGGGTCGCACCCCACAAAAAGCTACATGTAACACCTGAATAATGTACAGTATGTGAAATAACACTGAATTAGATTATCAAAATTGAACAGATGTTTTTAACAGTCTTTTCATTTGAAATTTATCATTTCAAGGTGGATTTGTGTAAAAAGAGCCTAAATGAGGGCATTAATGGCCTTTTTAGTTGACCTTGTACAACTTCAAGAGTACACTGCTAGGTATCGCCCACGTATGTCCCAGTATTTCCCAGGTATTTCCCAATATTTCCCGGTATTTCCCGGTATTTCCCAGTATTTCCCAGTATTTCCCGCTTGGGTGGGAAATACAGGTATTTTCAGGGAAATTGCCAAATTGCCGGACTTTGATGCCGATGAAAAACTCTTAGAAGGCACACAGGAGTACAAACTATAACATAAACTCCATAATAATGCAGTCCAGGACCAGCTGGACAGATTGTTGTTTACCACAGTGTTCTAGGTAATTCATACAAATCCTACAAAGAAGCCTGCCTTTTTTTTTTTGGTTATTCACTATGTTTTATGTTTTCACAATCATTTGTAGTACGGTGATGTGGTTTACATATTATTTATGCTTATAAGATAAGAATTCATCACCTAAGAGTTCTGATTCTGACTGTATTCTGACTACCATTTGGCGTTTGTTCCGATCATAAAAAGATATCATTTTTTTTTCTTTAGGTTCCCTTTTTCTTTGACATAGGACACTTTCTGTAGATATTTCTTAGTATTTGGCTATTTCCGAACTTAAAGGCATGTACCAAAAATTAAAATGTTGATTAAATTATTGTTATTCTCATGACATATTCACAAATCAGGACCTCAATTGGTGAATTAGCCAGAAAAAAGGTATTAATTCATCATCCTATATGCTCCCATTCGATAAGTTGGCGCTAGCGAATGGGCCATCTAAGATCTTTTTGGCTAGAATGATGTCATATCGCCAAACTTATGTTAGATTCGGAATCCTTAGGGTCGTCTTGACCGTAAATCGAGTCTTTGGACATGATTATAGGGTCTCTGGTTCCCACGTGTGGGTCAAAACCTAATTTTTCAAAATGGCGTTGGCGGCCATCTTGGATTTCTGGGTGAAAATGATGTCATGACGTCAAACTAATGTCAGATTCGGAATCCTTGAGACCGACTTACCCGAAAAAGTGTCATTGAACATGATAATAGGTGCTCTGGTTCCCCGTCAGGGTCAAATCTACTTTTTCAAAATGACGTCGGCGGCCATCTTGGATTTCTGGGTGACAATGATGTCATGACGTCAAACTAATGTCAGACGTCAAACTAATGTCAGATTCGGAGTCCTTGGGCCGACCTACCCGAAAAAGTGTCATTGATCATGATTATAGGTGCTCTGGTTCCCCAGCTGGGTCAAAATCTAATATTTCAAAATGGCGCCGGCGGCCATTTTGGATTTTAGCCGGTAGCAAAAAATGCCGGGGTTTTGCGAGGGACATGGGGGCTAATTTTTTTCAAACTAGTTCATAGTAGTCAAATCAATCGTCAAACCTTACTTGCGAGAAAATGGTCACGGAACTGAGGTTTTGGACTTGACTATTAAGATAAAGATAAACATTGTGTAAATACACTGGTGATTGAGCGAAGTATAGGAGCTACAATCTCAGTTTTGTTGGAATCATTGTATAGCGTATATCAAAATTCCGAGGCTATTGTCAGACTTTTGCGCTGAATGAGGGTTCATCATACATGCTACGTTTAATTTATTTTTAAATTACAAATGTGTACCATAATATTCTGGAAAGCCAAAGTTTATGGCATAATCACTTGCAGATAAGCAGATAAGTATTTATCTACTAAATAGATGAATATTTAAATGATGCTATTGAACTGACGCAGTTCAGTGGCACTGACTCACAGACGAAACTGCAGGTTACATTTTGTGCTTGTTTTGAAAAATGAATAATTACTTATCTTCAGATTTCACAGAGACATCCTTCATAAGTAGCCAAAAGGCATACTAGTAGTTGATGTTTGGTTGTGTTTCCGAAGGCTGCACAAGAGATACTTTGCCTGTAAGCAGAGATAGCATTGATGGGTTGAATAGTGTTAAGGAACTGATAATGGAATAGACTTAATACCACAATTTCTTGTGACATCGGCACAAAAATATTTCAAAAGAAAATATGACAGAGCGCCAACATGAAGAAGTACACTGTAGCTGGACCAAAATGGCTTGGCAACTAAAACTCTAGCAGCTATAAATCAATACGGTTTAGACACCAGATCAGACTTCTTTAGGGGTATTACCTGTTTCCTTGGATCTTTAATGGGACCACGAGTCAAGGCTAAGAATCATTAATTTCAGTAATTATATTATCTATTCATCAAGTCTCCCAATAGATTGATGAGGAATAATCAAACCAATTAAGCCGAGGTAGTCAGTTATAACCTAAGTTCGATCATTGTAGATCCGGATGATAAAATATTATTACGTTTACCCTTACATTAAGTGATTTTGTAATGATCACCTTATGAAATTAAATCTATTTATCTAAATAAGTTATAAAGGATCATACAACGCCAATCTTAATTTTTGTACAGTCGCAGATAGGAAAGAGTTGTATTAAATCAAAACAAATTATGCACTTTAGATACTTACTCTCACATGCTAATGTTTGAAATGACATATATGTACTCTACTGGAATTAGCTGAAATCGAAATAGTATAATTATTAGAAGCGGTCATTTTAGGTTAACATTCTAGACTAGAAATACATTGTTCACGATTTTGTAAGTGAAAAATTGTTAGTGTTTTGTATTTTTTCTTGCCTCCAAAAGTAGATTTTATTCACAACCAAAATTTCAATTAACAATCGAATCATAAGCATGCAGTGAAATATAATGAAATGAATGACATATTTTTAACTTAATTAAAATAAAATACAACAATTTCTTTGGTAATTTTACACTTTCTCTGTTTCCCTATTGTTAATTTTTATTATCTTTTCTATCACTTTTGCATTAAATTAATGATGTCAGGCGTACACTTCTTTCTATTTTTATTTTTTTATTTTCTATTTCGCTCAATAATTAATTAACTAATACACCACGAGGCTATATTAACTCTCAGGTGACAATTGTCAGTATCTAATTTAATTAGCAGTAACGTGCTAATATTAATTTACTCTTTGTAAACGCGGTAGATAATATTCCTATTCACTGTGGCAGGTAAATTTGTTGTACAGGGTTGTATGCGTTCAATTTCTCAGGGTCTTGTTCGTTGCTATAACTTTAAACTTTCCTTCTATGATCCCCTCCTGTAGTTCGGTAGGGGGAGGATATCACTTTATCTTTGCCATTATTCACATGTCACTTGTATATTATTTCTAATTAACAACGCTACTTTTTCCAATATCAACTCTATACAGAATTGCCCACTCTCTCTCTCATTTTGTACGCATGCGTTCGAATTAATACTGTTATCTTCAATACTGAGCAAACTGACGGTGTGTGTGTGTGTGTGTGTGTGTGTGTGTGTGTGTGTGTGTGTGTGTGTGTGTGTGTGTGTGTGTGTGTGTGTGTGTGTGTGTGTGTGTGTGTGTGTGTGTGTGTGTGTGTGTGTGTGTGTGTGTGTGTGTGTGTGTGTGTGTGTGTGTGTCTGTGTGTGTCTGTGTGTGTATAAGGTACATTAATCATGAGATCATTTCGTCATTACTAGTCACAATCAAAGTGATATCGATCGCAGGTTTCAGATCCTGAATATAGTTGAGGCGATAATTTGATGGAAATATGTTGATGGTATACAGCCAGTGTCGTTGTCAGCTTTTTTTTTGGGGGGGGGGCAGCAGCCCAGGCATGTTCTGACAAAAATGATTTCACTAAAATTCATACACACACACACACAGGAAACAACAAGCACAAACACAGCCTTTCCAGCAGGAATACAATACTTTCTCTTTTATTTGATCTACCAGTTAATGCCAGCGTGAATTCCGCGAGCGAGCGTAGTAAGCGATCTGCTATCGAATTGGGGGTACGTTGGGGAGGGAGTAACTTGTAGTACCACCCTCAAGGTAAGAAAATTGGATAAAGGTAGCTCCTAAAGCGATAGGAAATTAAAGTAAAACCTGAGATATTTCGTAAATGCTTGATTTAGGTTAAGTTTCTATACTATTGCTGAATAAGTAGGTGGTTAATGTTTTCAAGATGACGATTTATTTTAAGTGGAAATTGGATTTAGTGCTTTCTGGAATAAATCTCTTCACAATTCATACGCAAATGTCACCGTGAGCAATAGATAGATAAATACAAATAAAAATAAATACAATATCAATACAACATGAAATAACTTTTTACATCATGATATTGCTCATCACAAAGTAAGTTAAATATCAACCCTTCTAAGTGCAATAACGTTATATTGCCTTACAGCAAAATAGGCACATTCATTCACATCAATCTTTCTAAATTAACCAATCAAATGTTCACCCTGTCATTAAGTTTCTTATCATACCCTTTTTCTTGTCATCTTTTAGCAAGATGCCCAATTGCTGTCATATCTCAAAATGATTTATATTCAAAGGACTTTTTTTTTCTAATCTACAGAACAGTTTGTTAACGTCCTTCATAAAAGTACGAACTAAAACAAAAGAAAAAAAATATAAATGGAGTGAAAGAGAGCCTTTTAGAGTGTAATGCAATTAATATCAGGTGCTAGTTAACTGGGTGTGCACAAGTGTTTTCGGTATAATGCCAACGATGTACTTGCGTATGATTTAATGGTGATTTATACTAGTCGCCATCTGGCTGCTAATATCACCAGATTTTCCTCGGATTTAAAGTGACATTATTATTATTATCATTATTATTATTATTATTATTATTATTATTATTATTATTATTATTATTATTATTATTAATATAATTATTATTATTATTATTATTATTGTTATTATTATTATTATATTTATTATTATTACTATTATTATTATTATTTTTATTATTATTAATATTATTAATATTATTTTATTATTATTATCATTATTATAATCATTATTTATAAGCTGCGCTTTTATTACTATCATTATTAGTAGTAGTATTAATATTATTATTATCATTATTATCATCATTATTATTATTATTTATAAGCTGCGCTTTAAGCGCCATGTCTTAACTAACAAAGCAAAAAAAAAAACAAAAACAAAAACAAGCGAAGACTAAATAGACCCCCAAAACAAAACAAAAAAAGTCTATTCATATCATTTTTAACGACGAACATGAAGAAAAGTTTACTGACATTCGTGCTTATGTTATGGATTTTGAATTTATGCATTGGATTTTTCACAAATTGTTATTAAATTGATCGGAAAAATGCGTATTTTAATTTCTGTACAGGTAATATTATCATAAGATAAGGTCCACTCTATATATGCTGTATCTGTAAAAGTTTGCTTCTTTCAAATCGCACTTTCTTCATTTCGTCCATGAATGGGAGCATTTCGCTTGATGTAAAACGTGTGCTTCTTGATAAAGAAAATGAAATTATATTTGGTACGAGTATTGTTTCTCAAAACAAGTTGCTGTCCAAATTTTATGCATGATCAGCCTTTTTTGGGGGGAAAGGCAGGAATGTTACAAGTAATGTGCTATTAATTTAATATATTATTGAATTATTGAATCTCGCCAGTGGCAGCCTAACTTTCCAAACTTTTGTATTCTAGGGTGTTTATTTGTCCATTGGAACACTGCTATGTAGCACAGATATCAAAGTTTAACAACTTTTTTTTTTTAATTAAAAGCTCCACAATGTTAGCCTATTGCTTTAAAGTGACAGGCTAACATTGTGGAGCTTCAATTAAAAAAAAAAGTGTCAAACTTTGATATCTAAGCTACAAAGTAGTGTTCAAATGGACAAATAAGCATCCTAGAATACAAAAGTTTGGAAAGTTATGCTGTCAATGGCAAGGTATGCATGAATAAACAATTTCTACTCCGGTGGATGATAAAATAGCCTAGATCTGCACACAGTAATTCTATGAGAGGAAATGGACAGGTGAATCCGGTCAATTTGAATGGTTGTACATTGTCACTTTTTTAAAGCACGAAATCATCATTTTGAAATACAATGTTTTCAGGGATTCATTTTTAGACCTTATCAAAGACACTTGGAGCATGGAGGATTATGTAGCTCACACTTTTTAACCGTGGTAAATGTTAGCCAGTGGCTTTAAAGTGATTGATGTTTGATTTCAGCTATGAATAAATATGGATAAACTCTAATGGCAGAGACCATACATTTTTTGCAAATGAGAAATCTTTCTTTGATAGGTAATTTTTTTTTTTTACTCATCACTTGTTCTCCCTAAATCATTATGTCTTTCTTATACTTATTATTATAACATACCATATTTTTTCAATGATTTGAACAGTTTGTTTTAAAGATTGGGTTAGGGATTTGCAAGTCCATTATTTCCCTTCATTATCAATACCAAACGGTAGTTTAGTACTTACAAATGTTGTGTTGAAAATCTGAGATCCATACGTCATGAATTTGTTGTTTTATGAAAAAACTAATAACGACATGTTACCAGAATGTTGTTCTTTCTGTGAGTTTCAATTTGCTCAAAATGCGAATCGCGGTTACTGTGCACCGTAGCAAGACGAGCAGAGCGCTCTGATTGGTCAATCGGCTATCCCCTGCGCGACCTTTGGCTAACGGCTGATCGGACCATTTTGGAACGGCACGTGCACGTTTGACGTCGCGGATTTTTTAAAATTTGCTCCTGAGCAAATGGAAAAAGGATGAAGTTTAACCGTCCAGATTTTAACCAAAACTAAATATTTTACCCCAAGTCTCTATGAGAGGTGTTTATTTATATTAATCTTCACATGGGATATGATTTCAGCTGATTTGATTCATATAGATGTTTTTTGACGTGCAAAAGAATAACCTTATCTTTAAGTTTATTTGAAGTGATGGTAAAGCCAGGGTCCAAAATAAATGTATACTGAATATATGCATTCTGGACCCATATGCGTTTGCGCTTGCTAAAAAAAAAAAAAAAAAAGTTGGCATGGGCCAAACGTTTACTTGGTGGCAACTTTGAGTAAGTATGGAAATTAATTGGATTACAAAGTTTTCACAGAGATCTACTCGTCTTTATAAACTTATATGCTCCAAAAACAGTTTTACAATCTTTGGGAAATATCCAAATCGCAGATTCATTACGCTCTTAGTTTGATTACAGAGAACATTCTCGTTTATATTTCTTTGATAATGCATTTTCTGATATGGGGGCTTGTTAATCACTTTAGTTTAATAGACTTGTCCGATAAAAATTTAAAAATGTATTTTATTATGAAACGAGGTATAAAAAGGATATCGCAATGATTTCTGATTTATTGAACCTCCCGTTTCCTGGACAGAAATTATATATTTGACGAATTAATTTTTAATGATGATATCACTCAATTAGATAGGAGAAAATTAAATTTTTACTGAAACATGCTCGTTGAATGTTTGGATGATTTATTATTATATAACTTAGAATTGACATTTTGAATAATAAACTGCCAATACATTTTAGAAAAGAGAGGTTCAACTTCTGACATGTAGTTTTCCATGAATGTAGTTTGTTATTTATATTCTGGGAGTGACGCCCAAAGGCCATGTTCCCCTTTTCTAATTAACAGTATGACGCGTATTGTCTAACAAAGTTGTATTATAAAGTATTCCATATGGTCCAGAATCATTGAGATATTTCATGGGAGCATGGTGGGTCTTTTCATTGATTTGTGTGTTGCTCTACTGTGCGGAAAAAGTTGTTAATTCAGTTGTTTAAGCATAAATTACGTTTATCTTTCCTCATCCAATAAGGGGTCACCGAGGTCGGAACGCTCTCCACAATTGAGTCTTGGTTTGGCTTTAATTGCAAACAGGTGGAATGGGTGGTTATAAACTATGGTGTGGGTTATTTGACATTC